>JAYEVI010000407.1:0-100000 GCA_036346575.1 Dendrocalamus sinicus | reverse complement strand
ACACCGCTGCCCACTGTTCCTCGTCCCGTCATGTCGCCCAGTCCAAGCGGCACAAAAGTTCTGCCGCCTCTGCAGTAATCAGTCACACAGGTCACGTGTGCTACAATGTGCTGCCTTGACACCACCGCCTGCCACCGATATGACCGCACGGCCGCTCGTACGTTGCCAACCCATCCCCACCGGCTATAAAAGCCGCACGGACTTCAATTCGTTATGCACTACTCTCCTCCATCTCCCATGCTTCTATGTTTTTGGGTCCTAGATAAGTAGGTTTGAAGGAGATTGTGTGCGCATATATTACCTAGGAATAGATAATATATGTTGCTCACATTACCCCTCAGTCGTTTGTCTGTGGATTATGGTCTTACTTTTACTTTTGCTTCCGCTGTTATCATTGTGATGTAGACATTTGGCCGGATAGGCCCCTTATGTAAACTGCCACCCGACGCGGTGTGTTTCAAACTTGGTTATGTAATATTATGATTTGTTATGTTTTATACGATGTATGAAATGATGCAGCAATGTACCTGTAGGCACTATCTACTGATCCAGGGAATAGTGCAGTAAATTACAGGGGATTCTGGGTTGAAAAATCCGGGTCTGACAATAATTATGTATCACAGATGGTTCTAGCTATCGCTAGTAGCATAGACGGTCGTACTTGTAAAACCGTCTGTGATAATTACAACACAGATATATTCTAAAGAACTATCTATGATGAAGTGTCCAGTAAAAACTTCTCTGCCATAGTGATCTAGTCTATGAAAACTAAATAATGGTCTAGATTGACTGAGATCCACCTGGTAGAGTTTGAGGCAACTCCAGGGATCTGCACCCGAATAGAAACATTTCCAAACACATAACGGTAAAAAGAAATTCTTTGATACATTTCCAATTTGTAAGTACAAACTAACTCATATTCAAAGCACTGTGGCATCAAACATCTCGATCACTCTACTGAAAAATCAATAAGATCTCATAGTAACAAGCAATGTATCCGCCTAGCTAGCTTTGCAATCACTACGTCAGGACAGGGTTTTAGTAACACAACTATGTGCTACTATAGCCTAAAAAAGATGTTACTGTGGTTCGCAGTAACACAATTGATAAGTGATCCTATAGCCCATGTTACTGTCGTACAGCCTATAGTAGCACATAAATAGTGTTCCAATACATTAGAAAAGGTGTTACAATCATTTCTCTAGTAACACATATTAGATGTTGTCATATGTCCTAGTAACACCTTCTATATAATATGGTCATATAATGTTACAGATTTACTATAATCCTAGTAACACGTATCAAAGCAGCAGAACACATATTTTAGTACACTAGTAATGACTTTTGACAACTCTTGTAATTGCAGAAACACAATGGGATATATAATTAGCAATATATACAGATTTTTTCTTTTTATTTTCAGAAACATATAAAATATTTAACACCACATATCTCAAATAGTCAAATGACATGAATCAATATGGCACAAACCATATTGCATACAGAAGCACGTAATTGTCATTTACATCAATCCATAACAATAAGTACAATTTCAAATGATGGAATAGAAAAATGTAACTATTTCCATATTCTTCAGGAAATTATTTGGCGCTTGGTCCATTGATGAGATGAACAACATTCATTTTCCTTGAGTTAAAACCGATCATCCACTTCCATTTGCACTCATACAAGTCTTGAATGTACTGCAGTGGACCAAGGTAAAAATATTTCGTTATTATCCATAGAAATTAACATGAATTCTATGTATGAAGCATCAAACAAGGCCTTTGTTAAGCAGTAAGTTAAATCAAAAATGAAAGAATTGAATATGTACATCAATAGATGCAGTTTCGGAAAGGCCTTATAATCTCACAAAAGCTAGTTTCAAATAGACTCCATTATTTTGTTTCCTTTTGTAGCCAAAACAAATATAGTCTAGACGATAGTGCAACATTATTGGCTCAAGGAAAACAAAGCTAAAAAAACTAACAATTAGAGCAACAATACAACTTTCCAATGCTATTGAGAATTGTTATAAAAGTAAAATCTAAAATAGGAGATATTCTAGCAAGTGCACTAAATCGGTCAAATGGTGGATGAAAAAATATCGAATAAACTTTTTCCTATGATAAATGCAGGATGTAACACTACACCTTTGACATCTATTTTCAATGAGATCTGAATTTGCATTAAGTTTTACCTGAACCCCTGAACTAAAATCCTGAAGAAGGCCTTTCAAATAAAGAACATGAGTTTTGACTTTCTTTTTCCATCTCTCTGCAGTTAAAAGCAAAATACAATTATAAGTCATGGAAATAATTGGAATTGAAGCAGGTACAATACTACCATATTAGTATGCTCAGTACCATATTAGTGTGCTCAGTTCAGTAAAGCAGGTGGGCAGCATTTACCAAGCCTACGACTAAACCACTCCAATGTAATCACCGTCAGAACATGTTTTAGCTCCCCACTCGATTATCAAGATCAAGAACAATCTAGCTATTGTTTAGTATTATAAGTAAATCCGCTCATAGCGATGACATATGACGGGTAGTTAAATGATATATTAACATTAATCGTGAGAAATATATCCATGGACTTCAAGCTCCATGTTATTCTAGTTTTATTGAATCTTATGCGGATAAGAAATTAAGCAAGTTTGATATGCTCCTGCAATAATTCACAAATTCTATGACCCTGTGCCTGTAACTTAATGCATGGAGCGTGCCTTGTGAAATCTCCCGAATGCACCAAAACATAGAATTGGATGTTTGGAACTCGGTGCTTGATATCTCAAGATTTGGCAACAGAAATTTTGTAATGAATGAACAATGCGATTGATGTAAAAGATAACCACAGCCAAGACAATTCGAGAAAAAATGCAAGTACAAGGTCTTGACATAAAGATGAGTAGATGACGATGAAAGCTTGCATTAGCTGCTTAAGTAAGCAATGGGTACAAAATCATGAGTGCCTCTACTTCCATTCCACCCAGCGATAGAAGGAAAAAAAAAGCTTACATACCCCATTGGGAGAAATTCAGCAACAACAAATAAATCAAGCAACTTATGGTTTAGAGAAAGGGATGGACAGAAAGAAAAACAAGGCATCATCATTATCATGCAACAAAATTAATCAATAAAAAGCACAACCCACCGCCTCCAAAAGTTAGATTTTTTTTTTGCATTCCCCCTCTGCACGCTACCACTACCACAGGCAAAAACCCGTTCAGTGAGTTACTATTATTCGAAACTCCAATAGGCACCGCACACAGTGGCGGATCCAGAATTTGGCTACGCCCCGGGCTAAACTCTAGACTCTTAACTAACGTCAATTTATAGTAAAATACTTGAACAGTAACGAAAATCAAAGCTTAAAGATGAGATATAAGCACATAGTACCTTTGCATCAATCCCAATGAGCTAATGTACCGCTCGACATTGTCTGATAACAAGTAGTTGGGGTCTAGGTCAAAATAGCAAAATATTAGCAAATAGCCATTTATTAAACCAAAAGAGGGCGTCAGTCTACAACATTAGACGTAATGCAATTGCCATATCTATGTTTCTTCCTATGTATTTTGAAATCGAGTATTTATCACTTGAAAGTTTGCCCACCCGCATCAAAATTCAAACCAAATGTGCTGCTCAGGAAAATTCTGGCACTAACTCCGATAATCAAACTAAAATTATGCCCAAACCTTAAACCCAAAATGATAAATTGCATTAAACTTGGACCTTAGCCTCAAGTCACTCAACTCTAAAGACAAAAGTGTATCAACCCAAAGCTTAAATCCACGACCCTATAGGCTATACATAAACCCCCACTAAACTTGAACTGTAAATGCTACATGTTAAAAATCTAATCCTACAATTGAATTTTCATTAGTGCTTTGTTTGGATTTTTAGAAGATAACCAAAATTACCATTGGAATCTGGATAGACATGTACATCTCCGCAACCTCGCTTTCCGACCGAAAGATAGCGATATCTGTTATGCCATGCATTGCTATACAATTCAGCGGATCTAGCCTTGAATGCCCATCAACTAAAGCATAGAAGTCCTCCTGAAAATATTTCATATAAAACACGTGAAGCCTCCATCCCTATAATGGCATAAATTTCAGCTTTACAGTATCTCCATATTTAGAATTTAACTTGTCTCTCGGTCTCTCAAATATGCAAGGGAAAAGACAATAACATCAACCCGAATACCATCAAGCAACTCTGTAGGCATTCATTTAGCACTCCCAACTCGCTGAATTGTTACTGGAGATACAAGACGTAAGAATTCAGTTTTACACCATGCGGAAAGAAAGAACAATTAATCGTGAGAAACATTGTTTAACTTGGGAGTTGGTGGTTCATAGTACTTGGTTAATATTGACCATTTCAATTTGTGATTTCCATTAAGTTTTTACAGACTTACGGGCGGGCGCGGCGGGGAGGCGGGTGGCGCCGGGAAGAACCGAAGAGGCGGTGCGGCGCGGAGCCGGAAGCGGCGCGGCGGCGCGGAAGATCCGGCGAAGCCGGAAGAGGGCAGCGCGGAGGCGGGCGGGCGGAAGATCCAAGATGCGCGCGCCAGGGAGGAGGGTGGGCCGGGAAGAGTGCGGCGCTGGAGGCGGGCGGGCGGAAGATCCAAGATGCGCGGCGCCGGAGGAGGCGGCGGGAAGAGTCGGCGCCAGACGAGGCGACGAGCGGCGCACGGTGGTAGCGGGCGAAGTTTTTGGCTTCGCCGGGGGTTAGGTTGCCTTCGGACTTGAGCCTCGGAGAGTGGGCGGAATGCGATCGGCGACGAGCGATCTGGAGAGAGCGCGGCGTAGTCCGAGAGCAACGCGGCGTGGTCCGGAGATTGTGGGGAGGGAAATGTTCAATGAGATTTGGGAATAGATTTGGGAATCGAGTGGTCACATATATGCCATTTTCACAAAAATTTTCATGGGCGCCAAAAATATTCGCAGATGTTTCATGCTAGTAAAAATAATCGGATGATTTACTTTTCCTCTCGTTGGTTTCCATCCGACATATTTATAAATTTTAAAGCTAAATTTTGTCCTCTTTATTAAAAATAGTCAAAATTACATTTAGTCCGAAATAAAATATATTAGCGGTCTTTAAACTTAGTGGATATTATTTAGTCCGAAATAAAATATATTAGTGGTCTTTAAACTTAGTAGATATTATTTAGTTCGAAATAAAATATATTAGCGCCTTTAAATATAGATGCATGTCTTTAAACTTGTTAAAGTACATCATATATATCTAAAGCATCATGTATCCATCCGTAAGCATTTATGGTGTTGATGTGGCACGTGGAGAACATGGTTCGCCAACTTCATGGCGATTGGTGGCCATGGCGCCTAAGTTTGACGGAATGATTGTAGGAGCGTGCATCCATCTGCGCCACTTCTCCGTCATCGCCTCGCACTCCCATCCCCGTGAGAAGTGGAGTCGAGGAGGGTGAGGCCACCGTAAAGAGGCGGGTGTTGCCCCGAGATTGAGAGGGTGTTTCAATTTATGGCGTTGAGGTTTTCTCCGGCCGGTTGGTACATGCATGGTATATGTCTGGTACTTTGGGGTTTCGGACTTAGTACTCATGTGTACTATGTTTAATACTTAGGATATCAGACATGTGACACCAGAGTACTAGATCTGGTACCTAGGTATCTCTGTGGTAGTACCACGTACCACCGAGGTATCAAATATAGCAAGTACTTGATCTCATACTAGATCTAGGGAGTTGGAGTTGCCGACAGGTATCGTGTGGGGAGGCACGCGATATCGAGGTAGAATAATGGTGTGGGTGGCTCGGTGATCCTATCTATTCTACAGTCCACACCACCGAGGACGTGTGGCTGCCTCTCTATTAATCAATAAAACCCCGTGCCCTTGATTGTCAACCACCGTGTTATACATGGAACATAGCTATGTCGCATGTGAGGGATGAGGACGTTGTTGACACCTTTATTGGACAGAGATACGAACACACAAAGCGTAGTGTTTTCCGACAACAATACCAAACAAGAGTCGCCAGAAGGTCAGACTGGCTCCTTATGGGTGGTTTGACCGGCCAACACCCGATGGTTTGACCGGCCTACTAGGGGTGGTCTGATTGGCCAGGTAGGGTTTTACTGTTGCCTACTAGTTCGATTGACTTAGTCAATGTTATATTATAGAACCGGTTTTTTTGTCAGTGGCATATTACGAAAATTTAAAAAAACTGTTGATCAAAGTTCTATATTATAGTTCATTCTAAATTATTATCTCCCACAAAAAATAACTTACTCATTTCTTATTTATCATGTTTCTATTGGAGTATTGGTGGCGACGTGGCGCCAAGTCGCTCCTTTCAGCTTGCGTTGCCAAATCATACTTCCCGTAATTTTACCGGTGCCAAATATTCTTTCCCGCAATTTTATCGGTGCCAAATATTCTTTTCCGCAATTTACCGGCGCCAAATATTTCCTCAAGCGCCAAAATCTCCACTTATGGCGCCAAATCCCATCTTGGGGCGCGCTAATCCGCCAAATCCTCTTCCCAAATAGACAAATACCTCGTCCCAAATACCGATCTTCTTCCCAAACACCTCCTTCCAAAGGTCGTCACGCCAATCTTCTCCTCCACAGCTCCTCCGCCTACCCGCATCCGTGCCCAAGTATAAGCCGTCAAGGCCTGGTCCACCTCCACTCTCGCTCGCCGGTCGCCAGGCCTTAAGCCGCCTTTCGAGTGTCCAGCAATCCACCTCCACTCTGCCTCCGAGGCGCGGAGGCCATGTGCAGCATCTTCAACCTCAGGCTATCATTCCTCCCTCTATCACGAGCTAGCTACACCAAATGTTTGTTTTTTTGAGAACTACTGCTTTCTTTTAACCTATAATCTGTTTTTACAGCTGTGAGGCATAACCAGTTCATTCTTACCTCCGCTGAAGGCTTCGTTCTCTGCACCTGGCGGCTGCTGGGATAAGCGGGGTCGACCCCTTCGCCGCTTCCGGCACCTGCAGTGATGCACCGCCAGCCTGTAGCTCCTTATCTTCTCCTATAGTCTAGCAGGAATTGGTTTGCTTCTCCCGTGGTCTGGAGGGAACATGCTGGATTAGCAACAAACTGGATTCCCAATCCTTATTTGTCCTTAGTACAGAAATTATTCACATAATGAATCACTTTGTATAAATTTATCATGAGTGATATTCCACATTATAGCAAGCCGATGTTAATTTATAGTTTTGATTGTCAGGTTTAAGTTCTATGCTGTACATTTTAAGATTTGAACTTGTTAAACACAAAGACATTTCATAAATATGCATGCTGTATACTAAATGATTTACATGAAAATATGTTGTAAATCAAGGTTTGGACTATATACGTTCCTATTGGAGCTGAACTCAATTAGATTAGCAGTTTGGGTTTCTCCATTCATAGAATTTGGGTGTCCTTTATGCAAATACATTTCTCCATTCAATTGTATGTTTTTCTATATATATATATATATGTATATATATATATATATATATCTTATGCAGATGCCACCTGTGAATGTGACAAAAAAAATCCTTCAGGTCAGCCTCTAGAAGATTTCTTTCTCACAATATTTCTAGATAATTAATTTATTAAACAAACTTGACTATGAAATAGTAGCTCTGCGCTTATGTCTTGTTCTACCATTTTTGCCATTAGGATAGTTACACCATTTGTATATATGAAAATGTTTTTAAAATCACTACTCTGGTTGGTGGTAGCATCACTTAGAGCACATACCGCCTAGTGTGTCTCATCAAGATTACTCTGCATCCTACATCGGTTTACCTAAAAATTCAGCAGAGCTATCCTATATAGTTTTGATGATAAAATAGTTTTGTTATTTATTTTGGTTTTCCTTGTTTTTGTTTAGCTCACAACCGAAAGCGTAACCTGATTTTACTGTTTTGTGTTTGGCTTGTTCCATCAAGTTTGATACTATTGTAGCTTCGATACAAATATATAACTGTCTATGAATATGTATGTTCTCTCCATGGAAAATTTTTTGATCAAACTCTTGTAGAAACTTTAACATAACATACATTTTTAGCTCTCAAATCTTAGATAACTTTAGGTGCCACATAATGCTTTTAAACATATCTAGTTTACAACTGAATAAAAATCAAGATGAGTAGTTGTTCCCATTCTAAAGATACTAAATTTCATCTCAGTAGTGACACCTAATTCAGCCTTAGTAACACATATTATGTGTTACTATAGTATCTTACTGTAACATTGTTTCACACTCGATCTTTGGATGTGTTACAATCTTTCTGCAACACATATTTTGTGCTACTGTGATATTTCTCTGTAACATAATTCTTCATGTGTTACTAGGTTGTGTTACCATAGCCCTGTCCTGTAGTAGTGAATCACGCACGTTCACCTTAATTAGCCATTCAACGAAAAAACCGGTCCACCCAGCACCACTACAAATTTCCACTTTTAGCATTTCCGCCAACGAAACATCCCATTATCCTAGGCACGCAACTCGGCCGCTAAATATATCCATACAACCCATATATATGTGCACACACGCACTATTCTGTGCATCCATGCGAGTCTCAACAATGGTGCTCGGTACGACCACCACCTCCTCCTCGTCTTCATCCTCGTTGCGCGGTTGCTGCATCAACATCTTTAGCCGACGCGCCGCCACCTCCCGGGCCGTCGCCAAGGGCCGCCGCCGCCGCGGCGCATGCGCGATCGGTGGTGGCGTTCCTCCGCGCTGGCTGCGCCACCACGCTGCACCGGTAACTCGCTACGACTCCCTCATTCCCTACGGGTGCACGCCCAGACGAGCCATGTCAAGCTCGCCCGCCGCCGCAGACGTAACGCGCCCAGCTCCGCGCTTCTCTCACGCGTCAGGAGCTCGTCGCCGCGTGGTGGCCCGGCGAGGCTCCGGCGGCCGCCGCCGCGCGCGATCGCGCGTGAGCACGGTGTCTTCGCACCGGCCGGCCAAGCGATCGGCAGCAGAGCCGCAAAGCTCGATGCGGCGGAGCCACCGCGACCGAGAGGCAGCGAGATGGCGATTTCAACGCCGCAGACGTGGCTCAGCGCGCGATGACGAACGAGGCGACATGCGCGGGCGGGCTCGGGGCCTCAGTGCCGCCAGCGTCGGCGTGGCGAGGCGGTTGCTTGGGTGGTGACCGCGAACAAAGACACGAGCGTAGCCCTCGCGCTCGTCAATGGCATACCGTTGAAATGAGCAATGACGAAGTGTTTGCCGTTTTCTTCGTTCTTTCTATATTTGACACGACATATGGACGGCGGCGATAGGATATCGCTAATTTGAAATGTAGTTCCAAAAATTAGGACAATTTACTATCGGCGTGTTTTGCCGACACTACTACGAAAGGCTAATAGTAGACGCCAAATCACGAGCGGTTTTGTGAAACCGCTGTAATGTACACTATTACGACGGTTTTAAATTGTGGCGGAAAAAGGAGTATCACGAGCGGTTCTTACGTATGAACCGTCTCGTGATACTAGAATATCACGACGGTTTTATTAAAACCGCCAATGATAATCTGGGATTATCACAGCCATTTTTATTAAAACCGTCTCGTGTTGTGTCGACTATCACAGCCGTTGTTGTTAAGAACCGCTCGGAATGTTCATGACGGTTTTACAAGAACATTTGTGATGTCCCTTTCTCTGTCATATTCTAGATCGAGGTTAATATATAAGTACACATTGCTTCTAATAACTTAACTACGTAACTCTGAGACAAGAGATCACAAATTAAAGGCAAATTTATTAATTTCAATTAGAGGCAAATTTATTACAAAAGTCGCACAGTCTGAGTTTCCCAGTTGTATTCTTTTGGGCCGTAGCTTCTTCTTCAACTTGGGGACTTGGAGGATCACCGCTAAATTCTCGAACGCCGTTAAGATTGCCCTTGTCCTTAGCACTTCCTCGTGCGACTGGGCAAATGATCGCAGATCCATAATGTCGTAGAGGATAGCATGAAAAGATTCCTCGAGATCGCCGCCGCTTGATCGGCAAGGCTATCCATCCGTCTCTGCAATGCGTGTAGAGCTTCTTCCGCATTGCGCACATTGTGGAGAAGAACCAGGGTGAGGGCCGTTTCCCTTTCTTGAGCGGCAGCGAGACGCCTCCGTCGACGGCGGAGGATCAGGTCAAGCTGACGGATGCAAGAAAGTCGGGGAAGGAGAGCAGGGCGGGTGCGGAGAAGCCGCTCCAGATGCAAATTGCTGGCCGCCTGTGTAAGGTTCCTACGAACAATTCGTGATGAGCAGATGAGAGGAAGGAGATGATCACAAGAACAGAGTAGAAGCCATGTTGTATTGTATATTGTAATATTGTACGTACGTAGAAGAGACCTGGATTAGGAGCGCATATTTAACCTTTAGCACAAACGGTTCGTATACCCAAACATTAATGATATAGACGCTTCGTATAACGATCGAGAGACGTTAATTAGACGATCGAAACACGAAGCGTTCTGGCATCGAAACACGCGCGCGCTTACGTATGAAGAGGATGACGGTTTTCATTAAAACCGTCAGCGATAATATTTATCACAGACGGTTTTTTAGAAAAAACCGCCTGTGATAATCATTATCACAGACGGTTTTTAATTAAAAACCGTCTGTGATAACTAGGCCATTTATTGCGCTGCTCAGACCTCATCTGTCTTCATTTCGATCCAGATCTGCTGCGCACTTTTTCACTCGGGAGGAAGCTAGGCGATTTCGTGCCGATTAATTTGGTGGGAAGAGGCGAGATTGAGCTTTGAATTAAGATTCGACTTTCTGGTTCTTTGTAGAGATATGGTTAGTAATGAAAATTATTTTTCTTTAATTGCATTACAATTTAGTTCTAAGTAATCCATGAGTGGTTATTGAAGATGGTTATTTTGCAAAATTGTTGGTTATATAATAGATGTTGTGTTTGTAATATGAATTGAGTGGCAAATTAAGTCTCAATATAATAAATGTGGCAGTATATATGTAGTTATATATAATTAGTTAATCTAGATTTTAATACTAAGTTGTTACATATGTACGTAACGTAGGACCGAAGTCGGATGTATGCCGCGAGCCGTGTGAGTGAAGAGTACATTAATGGCGTTTGCTTTTATAAGAGCCGCGAGGAGGATATGTTGAATAAGGGGTGGAATATATGTGCTGTCCATGCAATCGATCATGAATTTGAAGATGTTTAAGAACCGAGGCAAATTGAAGCGCACTTGATTCGGAGGGGTTTCAAAAAGGATTATACGTGTTGGACCAGTCATGGCGAAGTGAATGATCATATGCACGGATGACATCGCGGTGAAGTGAATGATATGCCCCGGATGACATCGTCAGGAAGTGAACGACATGCCACTACCGATGTCGATTGTGGCTCGATTCGGATAGGTTGCACGATGATAACTGGATCGGATGCTTCGCGATGTAGAAGAGAACTATGATGAGAGAGAGTATGTTAAATTCCGTGGCTTGATGGAGGACTCAGAGAAACCTTTGTACACGGGCTGCAAGTACACGAGGTTGTCGGCCGTGCTTGAACTGTTGAAATTGAAGGCAAGCAACGGTTGGTCCGACAAGAGTTTCACGGCGCGCTAGGTCTTTTAGCGGACATGCTTCCGAGGGAAATGAGTTGCCTAAAACCACGTATAAAGCTAAGAAGGTTCTTTGTCCGTTGGGAATGGAAGTAGAAAGAATACATGCATGCCCAAACGATTGTATCCTCTACCGTAAAGGGTATGCAAACATGCATGTATGTCCGGTGTGCAACGCATCCCGATACAAACGTAACAATCAATCGGATGATGGCGAGGAACAGAGGCGAACAAAGGACCTCTGCTAAGGTGGCATGGTATTTTCCTATAATTCCCGCTTGAAAAGGTTTTTGCAAATCCAAAGGAGGCAAAATCACTGCGTTGGCACTCGGAGGAGCGCAAGAAGGATGGAATGATAAGACACCTTGCTGATTCCGCAAGGTGGAGAAACATCGATAGGAGGTTTGCGAGTTCGGTTCAGAACAAAGGAATATAAGGTTTGGGTGAGTACAGATGGAATGAATCCTTTCAAGAGCATGAGCGGCCGACATAGCACATGGCCCGTGACTCTGCATCTATAACCTTCCTCCTTGGTTGTGTATGAAGCTAAAGTACATTTTGTCATCGATACTTATCCAAGGGCCAAAACAACACAGGAATGATATCGATGTGTTCCTAGCACCGTTGGTGGAAGATCTAAAAGTACCGTGGAACGAAGGGTACAGGTATGGGATGCATACAAACGAGAGAACTTCACTCTGCGCTCCTTATTGTTCTCGCACCATAAATGATTATCCTCGCCTTGGTAACCTATCGTGCCATAGTACAAAAGGTGCCAAAGCTTGTACTCACTTGTTTAGATGGTACCGAGAGTGTGTGGTGAGACTAAAAGGTGCCCGAATACTCGATAGGTAATGCATTGTACATTGTACTCTTTCCTTCGAATGACTAATCTAACTTTTTCGAATAACGAAGGTCGCTCGCTACATACGTTAAACAAACACGTGACTCGACGACGGGGCCAAGCCCTGAAACATGATCGCAAGTTTCCGGTATTCCCTAGCTACATATTAATTAATCATATACAACACATAGTAGTAATGCCACTTGATTTAACACATTCTATTTTTGCAAGGCCACCAAATAGAGCCGGCAACACGTGTGGATACTACGTGTGCCACCATATGAGACTACTCCTCGATTCCACCAAGATCACTAATGCTAAGGTTTGTCAATCTTCCCACAATTATTTCATACATGTCACGTGTTATATGTGCGCGTTGATATTCCTATCTACAAGTTGCGCCCATCTCTAAATCGCTTTGGAACAATTTGACTTAGCAAAAATTCGAGGAGAGTTGCTTTGGTTTTGTGGGCTAAAGTCATCAAATCGGATGGAGAGTTCCATCACAGATTGATTTTTATTGCTCTTATCACTCTGTAATTCTGAATTTGTAAATGCATATTTTATTTCATTTCAATTAATTCATTTGCGAAATGGATGCCTTATGTCTGTGAATGAAATGTGATGTGAATTGGATGTTTGTCAAATGAATTGAGATGTGAATTGGATGTTTGTCAAATGAATTGAGATGTGAATTGTATCTATACTTGTTTATCTGCTTGTTTCAGAGGGCACGGCTAGCATTTCCTGAGGCTAGCCAATAAACAGAAATAGATTCTGTTAGGGGGGAGGAATATCACATATGGTTTTTCATTAAAAGCGATGCAGTGATAATCCGATATCACGACGGTTTTTATAAAAACCGTCTCGATTATCGGATAATCACGCAGCGGTTTGTAATAAAAACCGTCGTGATATCGGATAATCACGATTTGTTTGAAAACCGCCTCGTGATAACTGGATTATCATCGACCCATAATTTCGCATTTTCGAGATAACCGTGCGTGATGACGATTTCAACCGCCTGTGATGACCTTTTCTGTAGTAGTGCGAGGAAGTACCGCAATAGATTTAATCGATATGTATTTTTTCAATCCTAGTAAATATTTCTTTCTGTGCGACCTTTGGATCTTGATCCAAAGGGCACATGCCTCCTGAATTCTTTTAAATAATCTTTTTTTATTCGAAAATATAAAAATATACCAGTGTTTTTATTTATTACAAAGTAATCTCCTGTAGTCCAACTGTTGGGCGACTGGATCCTATCCCTCAATGGCCAAGCGACACGAAGAGAGTAGGTGTACTGTTGGGCGATAGGGCTGCAGTCACCCAACGGTCGGACGACAAATGTTGTTACCCAACCGCTCGACGACAGAATATCCTATCATCCAATGATTAGGCGACTGGAGCCCACTGCATATTTTGAGAGAATTATGCCACTAGGGAGTGACCAAGTTGGACAAACTATCGTCGTGAAAGTCATAACTACTGAATGCCACTGAGCTTGAGATTAGTTCCACTATATGCCACTGCTGTTAGTTGACCATTACGGGAGTCCATTATCTTTTAAAAAAATACCAAAATGCGTCTACGAAAAGATTGAAGACCTTATTTATTTAAAATTGCAGATAATCTCCAAAAATTATGAAAATTCATAGTGGTGTTGTTCAACATGTCAATGAGGTAGAAAAAAATTTGAAGGCACTGTTCAAAGGAAATTTTTTGATTTTTAATTTAAATGCTAATAAAGGCTAATATTTACAAACAGTGAGTAAATGAGGTATAAAAATTGTGGGAAAATTCTCACGGTTCAGAATTATTGGATGGAAAAAAATATAATACATATAAATCCTATTGTACAATGCGGATAAAGCAGAAGGTATAAGAGTCATGAAATGTTCGGACCAAAGATAAGTTGGTAGACAAGGAACATGTAATATATTGGAGTCCTTGAACCGATGCACATACGATGCGGATACATGGCATAGTGCTTCCGATAATTGCTTAAGCAAACATCGATACTACTAGGGCACACTATGACGGAAGAATGCGAATAATGCCAGAGCACATGTATGTGCATAAAGGAACAACATAGCCGGCAGGGGGTTGCTACGGAATGTCTCGAACTACTGTATGGATTGTGGCCATTTACCCTTCTTTGCGAGGTCGGCATTGTACTCTTCGCCCGCCACCCTTGCCTTGGCTGCTAGTTCACAATTTCTCTCGTGCTCCTCCTCATGAGCCTCGTGCTTCCTACACCTACATGCCTCGAGATGAGCGTGCGTCTCCCACACAGATACGGTCATTGCACTCTTTGTTGCGATGATGCTCCTCCATTCTCTCGCAGTGGGTCTTGGCGTCCCACTCCTCGCAGTCAAGACACCATTGGTCATGCAGGTGGATCGCTCGGTTGATCCAACTGCGATAGGCACATAGCGGATTCAGAGACTATGGGTAGAAGAGAGAGGATGTTAGTGCGCACTTGCAGAGAGAAATGTTACGAAATAAGTTGTAGCAGGTCCTTACCAGCTGCCTGTAGTGGCTCATGTCCCAACGGTGATCGGGATACTCCCATGTGTAGTTTGCACAACCCTAGTAACACATGCCGAGGCTGAGTCGTTGCTTAGACTTGAAGAATTTGCATCTATCCCTGCACCACTAGAGGGGTGGCGTCTTCCCCTCGGGTGATTCTTGCAGTGAGTGCTCGGTTGGAATGTTGAGGCAGGGATTGCCACTACAGGGGCCGTCATTGCAAGGTGCTGTCCTTTTGGCACTCTCCCATTTTTATCACAGGCTGCAGCAGCCCTTGCGAGCCTGCAGATCTCATCCCACTAGTTCTGCATTTGAGCGAGTATTGTTGTAGCTATAATGCAGCAGTACCCCATTGGGGTAGTGCTTAAGTAGTGATGTGGATCGACAGACGTAGTTGGAACGCAATTCAGTTGAAGCAAATTTGGCGTCCGCGATGCAGCGGGCCCAGTGAGGAACTGTATTGCAGCCTTGCGTTGCATTGTTGTGCAAAGTTCATCATTAGGTCACACCGTACCGCAAAGCTGCCTCGTTGAGTCACGTCATGCGTTACGTACGATGCAAAGCTAGCAGGTTGGGTCATGTCAGACGCAAAGCTAGTAGGTTGGGTTATGCCCAACGGAAAGCTGGCAGGTTGGGTCATGTCGCAAGACAAAGTTGCTTAGCCAAGTCACATCCTGGGGAAAACTAGCTTTATGGGTCACATCATATCCCTATGGAAACCTGACTCATGGGTCATGTCATGTCCTTGTGGAAAGCTAGCTCGATGGGTCACTCATATGCAGATCTGCCTCATTATGTCATGTCAGTGCAAAAAGCCGCTTTGAGATGAGAGGGAGGTCACATGCTGCCGTGATGATGGAGGCAACATCATTGCCCTGCAAGGTAACACATGACCCGCTGTGTCAGAAAGCACGCTACGTCCCCTTGTGAGCTATAAAATGCATGCCCCACCCTATGAAATTAGGACCACTCACCCCTCTCAACCATAGAAAGAAGAACCTTCTCTATCCTACAGTAACCTACCATGGGAGATGGCGAGGGGCCAATCCAAGTAGAGTCGCCTATGCAAGACCTTCCCCCTCAAAAGGAGAGAGGACTTTGGCCCTAACTACCGCTTGATGTTAAACAAGCGAGCTCAACTGGTATGGCTGCAATGCAGACACAGGGAGGATGCAGTCGTGTAGGTTGCAAATGGCCATTTCAATGGCAAACGATGTTTCTTCCGATGCCCACACTCTAGAGTACAAGTAGCAAATAGTTTATTTTCTGTTACTCGTAATAGAGCTTGCGTGGTAACCCTCCTTTGCAGCAGATGGCAAAATGCATCTTTGTCCACTGGATCGATCATCCCCATTAATACCATATTGTGATGTACATCGATATGTTGTTGAACCGAATCCTAGAGTTGGAGGAGCGGATTGACAATATCAATGAGCAAAATGATGACCTCCGCCAATAGATGCAGTGTGAGAGGGGCAATAAGGAGGTCATCAATATAGAAAGTTTATATGATCCCACATGTTGATGCACGAACCCTAGCTGCATTTGTGCGTGCCACTACAACGATGGCCAGCCATGTCCGAGGCACCCCCTCTAGAACACTCCATGTGAATAGCGCGAGGCACCTTCTACGTGTAGGCACACCCGGAGAAGCTTGTACTATGGTACTCTCCCCTGTTGTACGTAGTTATGTTCAATCTACTAAAGCATGTAACTAAATGGTAGACGCATCATTGTGGTTGCCATTTATTGAGTGAACTATTGCATCGCTGTATCGCGTGCATTAAGCTAGAGCCATCGAAATGCATTGAACATACATATAGTGTACGAACGAATGCAAATAAGAATGCAACAGTATTACAGACGACCCCTACTAGGCCCCCCAACAGCACCCCTAGCATCCCCTCCCATGTCACCATGGCCCACTCCAACTCCATGTCCTCCCATACGGCCTTGCTTGGGCCTCCTCCTCTACGCTGGATGTTAGGGCCTCAGCCATGAAAGGGAAAGATGGTCAGGAGCCCTGGTCTGACAACCTCTAAAAGCCAGAGGGGTGGACAGCATGGCGTTTGTGTGGGTACTGGCACACCAATGAGCTATGACTAGGAGATAATCTCAAGGGGTGTGGGCTGAGGTGCTAGGTCCAGGTCCGCAAGGAAGTCGTGCGTGTCCGCATCGCCCGGGAAGGCCCCAAATCCGTTAGGGGGCACAAGACCTGTAGTGCAAATATTGTTAGTTGATCAAGTAAGGCGATGCAAGCAAAAAAATGAAGACACGACGTACCCTCAGCTAGCTCAATGGTGTGCGAATAGCCGTCCAGAGCGAAGTACAATAGGTCGTACCCTGTGTGGGGAAGACAAAGGAGTCCAAAGGACCCATGTACTGCAACATTAACAGTGTACAGAGCTATGCATAGGCTAACCCTTCGACCTTGTTAGGCCGCAGAGGTGTCAGACATGGACTAGTCAAGCCTCCGGCCTCGTCAGGGCGTGCCGCACATGGCCACATTAACCCTCCCGCCTATTGTGCTACTGGACAGGACGGAGCCAATGGATGTACCGACTGTCAAACAGGCATCAGCGTGTCAACCTTCAGGAGGCTGGTGCATGATAATAAGCTGGCAAGATGTGTGGCTTGAACTGCCACATGACGGAAAGCTTGGGCCTCCTCCTCACGTGTGACCTCTGCACCGCCGGTGATCCTCTGAAGCACAGAGCGGGAGTCCCTCGCAATCTCAACATCGATGCCCACCTTCAACAAAAAACAACAGGGTGAAACTTGTAAGTGGGGTTGCCAGAAGCAAAGTTTTGAAAATATGACATCATGTACCACGCGGTGCACATTCTACGTTATGTGCACAAGGCATGTGTTGGTCGGTGCTGGGACACGTGGTGCGAGCGAGTCTGTCAGACCCGGATTTTTCAATCCGAATCTACTGTGTTTTACCGCACTAATCCCTGGATCAGTAGTTAGTGCACACAGGTACATTGCTGAATCATGTCATACATCGCACAGATAATAATATTACAGAGTTTAAGCTACACCACGTCGGGCGACAGTTTACAAAAGGGCCGATTAGGCCAAATGTCTTCATTACAAGCACGCAGCGGAATCATTAGCAAAAGTAAACCCAAAATCCACAGGCAAGCGACTGGAAGGGTATTGTGTGCATTATATGTCACCAGGTAGCTAGTAACATACGTGCACACAAAGCCGGGAGTCTACTTGGCTATGTCTAACCAACGAAGCCTACGCCTTAGTTTCCATCGTTGTCCTTCCCCTCCTCAGCAGGAGCATCCTCGTAGGCATAATGATCCTGTGATCCGGTCTCTGTGTTGTGTAATGCGAGTGTGAGCACAAACCACCGTGCCCGCGAACCAACACACAGAATGCAACATACAACATGCTAAGCTTATCAAGGAAGGCTTGGGGTTATTTTATTTTGCAAGGAGTGCTTTTGAATACAATTAAATAAAAATCCCTATGTCTTAGCAGATTTACAAATCAAGACCGTTATTTAGAACATATGATAATAGTTCATTTTAGCACAGAAGCCATCCACCGTTACATGGCTTCTGTACCACATAGTTTCTTTCAACGTTATAGCTGCTTAATTTACCACTGGGACGACGCCCAGACAACTCAAATTAGGGCGGTCCTTTGCCCTACAATTTCCCAATCCCATTTCCAACTCATTTTCAAATGGAACTATATCTAGTTAAGCTCCCATGTCCGCCCTTGACCGTGGGCACGGCTATTCGAATAGTTTTGACTCTGCAGAGTTTGCACACTTTACCCACAAGAGACAGTTCACTCGTTGCCCCACATGATTCCTTAGCCATGCGGTTGAGCAAACCATCACAGTAACCATTCAAAGTACCTCGCCCCTTCCATCATCTCACCCCCTGGGTTGCTCCCATTTGCGGTGGGACCCATTCGTTGTGCGGGATGTTCCCTTCCTATGCACCTAGCAGCTGGCTACCCACACTGCTAGCGCGTCGCAAGAAAACTTCTCCCTCAAGCCTGCCACCCAGGCCGCCACTTGCGGGAGTCCCATTCAAGCCTGCCACCCAGGCCGCCACTTGCACTACTGCCGTGAGGATGACTTTCAGGGTCTAGTAAATTTACTAAGCCAAGCTGTACTTTACAGACTTGTGGTTGTACATGTCTTACACAGGAGGTCATGACAAGATTCGGTCCTTAGGGTTATCTGGGTGGATCTATCACTAACCACTTTGTGCTTCCACTGCACCACATACACACACACTCGAATCATCCGCCCAGATATTTAAGCAAGTTGGAGTTTTTGGGAACAAAAAATAATCATGTCCAAATAAATACCAGTCATTCCCACCATGACTGTCCAAGCCAGTTTCTCATGTTTATAAATAACAATGATGTTTGGGGCATTTCAATGCCCCGAGTAGCTTTGCAGTACTAAGCATGGCGTATAATTAGGGACTTATTTTCACAAGGTTATTATTATCATTTTGCTAGGGCGACAAGGTTCACACATTCAATTATTCCAAAGGAGGTATAATATTCAAGATATATAATGGGCATATAACTAGAATCTTAAATTAAACATGTATTTGCATATAAAATAATAGCATGCAATTTGATAATTTAAACCAAAGTAATTTGCAGAAAATGTAGGTTCAACATGATCAAAGTACTGACTCGCCTGAGTCTCGGGGATCTTGGTCTTGATCTTCTGAAGCTTCTAAGGTGGCAGCCTCGGCTTCTTCTTCTTGAGCCTCGTATGCTAATTTATCGTGCGAAAAACCCAAATAAAAGAAAAGCAACAATCACTCAAAATATCACCAGAAATTCAAATGGACTCTAAAAATTTTGGTTCTGGTTTCATTTGATAGATCCTAAATATAGACGAATTTAGAAATTTGTTTCACCCCAATCGGAGTTAAAATGAATACGTTACATCCATTTAAAGTTCTCAGCTCCTAAAAATCCTAGAAATTGTCAAAATCTGACATGTGGGTCCCACTGGTATTGTTAATTCATTTACATTATTGTTATTCCTTTATACAGTGTCTATGACAGGTGGATCCTACTAGCATTTTTAATTCATTTTTATTATGTTATTAATTCCTGTGTTGTTCCAATGACAGGTGGGACCTACTTGCTTTAATATTTATTTTATTGCCACCCGGGGTGCTACTGACATGTGGGGACCATCCACTGCTCCCTCTGACGGGTGGGGTCCACATGTCAGTGGAAGCATTTTTACTAATACCATTTTATCAACCTTCCTAACTGTCTCTTAACCCCTTAATCACCGCTGTTAATCGGGTTTCTGACAGGTGGGCCTACTGTCAGTGGGCCGCTCAGGGCTGCCACCACTGACAGGTGGGGCCCTCTTGTCAGGCCGAATAAAAGAAGAAACTCACCCGGCGCGCTGCGGAGCCGGGGGCTCGAACGCGCGCGGCCGGGGAGCCTCGGGGAAGGGGAAGAAGAGAATTTGCCGCGCTAACCAGGTAAACCTCAGTGTGTTGCTTACCATACACAGGCGATAAATCCCCTTATACCATTATTCCTACCGTAGCAAGTGAAATGAATTATCAACTAAACTTGCGGCCGAGAGGGATCGAACCCAGGCCGGCGGGGTGAAGGCGCTCGCTTCTAGCCAACTCACTCGCGGGTGTTACCTGACTGGTGAGGCGCAGACAACTAGTTGAAGGTGGCTGCGGCGTTGGAGCAGAGGGACTTGGGGGCGGCTCGGCCGGCGGTGGTGTCGTCGGCGGAGGGTGACCGGAGGGGGCTGAGTGACGGGCAAAATTGGATGTCCTGATGCCAGGGAACCCGATGGTGTAGTCGGCGGCGGGTGGGGGTCACCGGAGTAGGGCCGGCAGCGTGCGGTGGCGGCGGCCCAGGGAGGAGGTCGACGCCGGCGAGCTACAGTCGATGAGAGGCTCCGGCGAGGCTGGGAGCGAGTTCACGACGTCCTGGAGATGGTTCCTGCGGGTGGAATCGAGTTTTAGTGGCTTGGCTCGACGGGGAGCGTGGCGGCCGGAGTTTGGGAAGAAGATGAGGCCAGCGGCAATTTGGAAACTTTCGGTTCGATTGCTCTAGGGTGGACGGGGCTCGGTGTGTGGGAAACGCAATGGAGCCGTTGGGGCTTCTTGTAGAGGCGCGTAGGGTGCTAGCATCGGGAACTTGCCCTGGGGGTCATATCCATGCGCGCGGAGCGTAGCGAGCGCGGGGCGGCAGGGGATAATATCTCCGCAACGGATCCGCCATGATGGCTCTGTACCGTGCACGCTAGGGAAAGAAGCTCGAGCTCTGCGCAAGAAGGGACGGCTTGCCAGTGGGGAGAAAAAGAGAGGAGCGGGGCAGAGGATAAGGGCGCAGCGGCGACCAGCGGTCCGAAGGCGGAGGTCCTCTGGTCCGTGCGAGCGAGGAGGCGGGCCGGGCTACAGTGCGCGCGTGGAGGATTCGGCCTGGAGAGAAGGAGGCAGGTGAGGAAGAAAACAGTAGCTGGGGGGTGTCCGCTCGGGCAGAGAGGGGAGACGGGTGGGCCGTGCGCGCGAGGTGGAAAAAGGAGGCGCGCGCGCGGGGGTTGGGCTGGGCCTCTCGGCCGGCATGCGCAGAGGGTGGAAGAGGAGCTGGGCCGGGGTGATGGCCGGCCTGGCTCCAACATATGTATTATCATTATTATTTTTTTATTTTCTTATTGTTGCTTTTTAACTTCTTTATTATTCAAACATGTTTGTTTACTTTTTGATCCCTTGATTTTTTTTAACCTTTTGCCGGATGTTCAGGTAAATAATATAAACTCCAAATTTTAATGGAATATATTGCAAAATAATCATGAAATTCACATTTCTAGAATTTCATTTTTCAGGATGTTACAGAGTCGGCAGCAAGTACTAGACTGGTACATGTCCAAGGAGTGTACCAGCAAAGGTACTCATAGTACGTGTTGTGGTCATAGGGGTGTCCTCCTGCACATAGTCCTGCAGTGCTCCCTCCCACTAGTCTACCCACGTGTCCATCCCAGTCACCCAGTCTATGCCGTGGTGGACTCCCTTCCTACTATGCCTGCAAGACGTAACATGTAGTTAGAAGTCATGGCTATGAGATGGCAGTAAAATGAGAGATCTATGCTGCTAACTCACATGTGGACGTTCCCAGGCAGAGGCCACCTGGTTGGAACTGGAACCACCTGGCATAGGCCGAACTGGCGCATTACACAATGCGGCATGTAGTCCTCGACAAAGACATCAAAGACAAGCTTCCTCCACATCAACTAGAAAGCCCGGTCGTGCCAACACAGCGAGAAAGCCTGTGAGGAGTGCGGGCCTCTAACTCCTCAAGAGTGTATGGCTCTCAGCGCACGTCGTCGCATGCGAGGCAGTCGAACTACTCCACAAAGGGCTCATATGCTCATGTGACCTGCACGTGCGTGAACTGTACCTATAAGGAACACCAGCTGTTACATAAGAGGATCAGTAATATGAAGAAATTATTCACAAGATAGAGTACATACACATCGTTGGCACCAGACAGAGCCCATAGTCAGCTGGTCCACCTCACCCCTGTGATACATCTCCGGCCCGTACAGAGTGGTGTCATCCAACAAGGGTCATCTGAGGCTAAAGTGCTTGAACGACCGTAGCTAAAGTAGGAGTGGACACCCCACGAGGACCGAGTTTGTCCTCAACTGACAACACGGGTCGCACAAGCTATGATAGGTGGCAGCAAGTAAGGCCAAAATCCAACTGATCTGGGGGTCCTCCCCATCGACGATGGCCATAGCATAGGCGATGAGGTGCGTGTTGATAGTGTCACCGTGGCTACTAGTGAATAGCACCCAACTGAATAGCCAAAACAAGTAGGGCTCTAGGTGGCGTGACACCAGGTGCTTGTTGGTGGCCAGGTCTGTCTGTTCGACCTGAGTACAAGAAAAATGTTAGTGACCGTAGTACGGAAAGGAGAGTCCTTTTGCTAGTGTTGAACATGTACCTAGAACTGCGAGAACCACCACAAGGGTGGGTCGTGCATCCGTGTCTACGGGAAGATGTAGTATCCCTCCGCGGCTACTAGCAAAAGGACTGCATGAAACCTGGCCAGAAGGTCATCGCGCCAGCTGACCTGGGCCTCCTCCAAGAAGGCTGCACCTCTCACGATAGGAAGGCTAAGCAGCAAGGAGACATCCTGTAGAGTAGGTGCCATCTTGTCGGACCTCGGGTTAACAAACCCAGATCCTCTGTGATTCCACCGCACTATTCCCTGGATCAGTGGATAGTGCTCACAGATACATTACTGTATATCAAAGACATATCAAGCGAAAGCATAAATAATACAATAATACTTACTCATGAGCCGATTAGGCCGAAATGATAAAATGCAGCAGCGGAAACTTCACACAGGTGGGACCCGCAGGACTTGCCCACAGGCAGCCAACTAGGGTTCGCGACCTAGTCCATGGCCTCATTGTCGTCCAGCTCTGTCAACCCTTTTTAGGCATCGCAGGGCTTGACTTTATTTCCTTCGATCAATGATGGCGGTTAAGCGAGAATGAGTACGATGATACTCGACAAGCCACCACACAGATGCAGTAATAATAGATGCAAAGCTGTCAAGGGAGGCTTGAGTTTCTTTTATTTGCTAAAAGTATTGTTTTGGAATTACAATAAGTAAAACTCCTGAGACTTAGCAATTTTAACTGAAAACGGATTTTATGAAATTGATTGTGAGAATGCGATAATAATTGTAGTGTAGGTTACATCCACCTTTTTACAGTGCATGGTTACCTCCACCAATGCTAGTTTTCGCCGCTGGAGTACATCTCTCCGGGAAAAGTTCAAGGTCGAGTACATCTCTCGATAGGTTTTATCCCACCCACAAATGTTTTTGGAAATAGAACTAACTCGAGTAGGTTCCGTGTCCGCCCTTGACCGTGGGCACTGGCTGCTCGAACTGCTTTTACTCTGCGAAGTTGTACACTTTCACCACAAGAGATAAGTCATCTTAATAGTCAACATGCTTCCTTAGGCATGAGACCCGGATGGTTTATCACAAAGCCTTTACCTTACTCCGTTTTAGCTAGATACCACCCGCCGAGGTTTCACCGCTAAAGGGCTACATCCACCACGATCGAAGCCCCTCTTGCGCCGTATGAGTAAACCAAAGCTCGCACCCATCTTCCGTGATGATATCTAAACTAAACCTTTGCAAGTTAATCAACTAGGTCGTACCCATATAGACTTGTGGTTGTACTGTTTACACCGGAGGTCAAGACAAGATTCAATCCTTAATCATCCAGCGGTTCTTACCACAAACCACGGGTTCTCGTGCGACATCGCACCATCCACTCTCACCAACCGCCTGCATGTAAAGCAGATTTTTAGGGTTTTGAGAAGCATAAAACAGTTGTAGCAAAATACTCAGCCACGTACATCCCATGACTGTCCCAAAACAAGTTCTTATATTTTAAAGATTGATGATCAGGGCAACTAGTGCCTTGGACTTTGACAAGACTAGCATGGCATTTTAATTCGACTTATAGCTAGTAAAGTTATCATTAACATCTATGGTGACAAGGATAAGATGATTCAAGTATCAAGGGATGGCATAATAAATTAATATAACATCAAGTGGGCATATAGCTACCTTAAGCTTTGACATATATTTGCATAGTAAATTAAGCATGCAAGTTGATAGTTTAAAAGAACATAATTTTGCATAAAATGTAGGATCAATATGATCAAAGTGATGACTTGCCTTGCTTGGTGTACTACGGCCTTGATTGACCTAAATCAAAGCATGCTCAGTCAACGATCTTAACTTCCTAGTCGACGCTTTTACCCGAGTCTTGATCTTGTTCGAATTCGTCGCCTCGTCGAGTCTTCAGATTCTAATACGCGGCAAAGAAAAGAAAGACTAAATAAATCCAAACACTTTAATTGCCCGATTTAATTTAAATTATACATTTATTACGATTTTTAGAATGGAAGAATGATTTGGATTAGTGTACTGTAAACACAACAGTAGAGGAATTGGGCAGGAGAATGAATTATCTAAGTAGCTTTACCGTGAGGGAAAATTAGGATAAAGAGGGATCGGAGGTGAATAAGTATTTACAAGAATTATCTGCTTTAGGGAAGGAAGTGGCCAACATAGCCGATTGGGGAAAGGCGAGGCCTGACCCTTTTTAATTGATGACTTTCTTTTTATTGATTCCTATTTATCAAGGAAGCTCCATGAGTCAGGCAGGACTTATGGACAGATAAAAGAGGGTATCGATGGTAGTAAAGAGAATCATGATTTTATGGTTGTAGGACACGGATATGTAAGGTGAGTATAATTAAATAGGCGGTGCAACTTTGATATTTTATGTGGCAAAACTTAGTTGAGATTGCAATAGCCAACTTAACAAACTAATATGTTAACGATTTAATTGAATGATGGGGTTGGCCATTTCAGCCCGATTGTTGTTATGAGCAAAGTTAATTATTCTGCTTGATTAACAAACTTATTAGAAATGGCCAATGATTGCAATGTACTAAGAAGGGGTACTATGATTTAATAGGAATTTTCTTACTATAGCTATTTCTCTTATTATTACTTATTCTCGATCATTAGATTTAAATCCTGAGATAATGATTAGAGATTTAGGCATGAGACAAGGATTAACGATTGCTCTTTCTTGTTCAAGAATCCTTAATCGCAGACATCTGTTATTTTAAATCTTAGTATTTAGGATAAATGTTGAAATCTTCACTACAAATAGTTTAAGCACTTTGTAAAAAGATAGCTTCCATGATTTTAGATATGAGTAGACCACACTTGATATTTTATGTGGCTTGCCAAAGATTATCTTAAGCACTAATAAGAGAGAGATGAGCAAGACATGGTTAATAATTCATGTGACACAATCTTGCTGAATTGATTTACTTAGTTGTCATAGACTTGGACAAGATTATATGGGTATGAATCTTTTATCAAGTTTCAAAACTAAATCATTTGGCCATGATGTTGTTATCATTATTATTATTACTTTATTAACTTTATGTTAGTTCTTAGTAATAGGAAAATAGTTCATGTCATAGACTTACCTTAATTAATCTTCTATATGAGGATCAATGAATTAATCTTGATTGGTAAATAAATAAATTAACCATTGTTGAGTTTCAAATTTAGTTGCATGAATCTTTTCATTATAAATTTATAAATACAATCTTATTCTTATTATCATGCACAGATTACTTCAATATATGCATGGATATCTCTTACACAGGGAATTATCATTGAGCCAAAGGATGAAAGGTTGAGCAACTAGCTAGCTGGGCCCACATGCCAGAAGGGAGGCAGACAGACAGAGAGAGAGAGAGTACAGAGGGAGCTGCCGGCTTAACTAACAGAGTGGGCAGAGAGGAGGAAACAGGGGAGGCGGGCATCAGTGGGGTCGTGCGGCGTCGCCGACGAGGAGCGGCCGGGGAGGCGACGGCGATAACCAAGATGGGCTGCCCGGGTGACAAGGAACCTCGGGGAGGCGCTGGCTCCGGCAGGGGAGGTACCAAGGCAAGCCGACGGCGACATCTGGTGGCCGGTGATGAAGGGAGAATGGGGCGCCGGCGACCGGGAAGGAGAGGGGAGAAAATGACGCGCGCGTGAGCTCGAGTACCATACCAGGAACTCACCTGGGCAGCCGAGCTGGCCGGAGAGTGGCGGAGGCGAGCCGGCGACGAGGACCTATGGCGGCGTAAGCAAGCACATGGCGCCGGCGAGCTGGGGCGGGCCGTAGCTCCAGTCGGTGGCGGGGAAGGCTTCGGGGCTTCGAGAAGCTGTTTCCTCAGCGAGGAATTAGAGGGAGGTCCACCGGGGAAGTGTTGGCGGCGGTAATGGCGGCGGCGGCGGCCGGTTTTGGGGAAAAAGGCAGCGGCGGCGAGCTCCGGTGATCGAGAGTCTGATTGGCTCGGAGAGGGGGCAGCTGGAAGGTATAGACATAATGTGACGCGGTCAATTTTGTGCTGGCATCGCCGGAGCAGCCGGGACGGTGTGAGGCAGCGGCGGCCGGGGCTTTGGGCTGGCGTGGAAGAAACAGAGGAGAAAAAGAAAGAGCCAGGGGGAAGCAATGGGGCGGCAGGATTCTTATAACCGCGGAATGGGGTCCCTGTGGCGGAGCTGTTGCCGGAGACCTGGGAGCAGTGTGCGGCATGGGCGGCGCGTCCGGCGGCATGGCGCAGCTGCGTACTTCGGCATGGGCGCGGGGTACTACCGGCATGGCGCCGTGCGCCGGTAGGGGAGTGGCGCGGGGAGTAGGCCGGTGGTAGGGGAGTACGGATGCGGCCAGGCACGGGCTGGGCTGGGGCGAGGAGCAGCGGCGCGCGTAGAGGCGGGCCGGCTCGGCGCAACGGGAGTAGAGGGAGGAGGAGGAAGGAGCCAGGAAGAAGAAGGGTGGGGGCGCCGGGTGGGCTGAGGCAGGATGTGGGCCGGCTGAAAAAGAAAAGAAAAGCAGCCCGGGAGGAAAACAGGTGGGCCGGGAAAAAGGAAACGAATTGGGCCTGGTCCAAGAAGGATTTTGATATTTTCAGGAATTTCAATTTCGGGTTTTGCAACCCTATTTTTAAGTTTGAAACTGGGATCAATTTTTGGGTTCAACAACTTACTTTTAAGATTGTCGAGTACTGGGGAAATAATTCTTAATTTTTCGAATTTAGAATTTTTTCACATATACAAATTTGGATGGGAGAGGTTTTTATATAGATCTTCAATTTCTATTCTTGGCTTTGAATGACTAGATTTCAATTTTTAAAGTTGAAATTAGACTTCCATGGAGATTTGGACTTTCAGATTTTAAACTTTAGATTTTTGGTTCTTGATTCCGAAGTTTGAATTTTTATTAATCGGGCCTTTCGGCAAGAACCAACTCAATAAATTTGAATAACGCCAAAAATCTTTAAGAACACGGGAAGAACAACATAAATATTTTATAATTTTTGCAATTATAGCAGCTCCCTAATTGGGATGTTACACATCTCCCCGAATGGGATGTGGAAAGTGTGAGTCTCTGGTTACCACCAGTCCATGTGAGCTATCAGCAGGGAGCGGTTAAACTAGAAGTGTCGTGATCACTCCGACCCGGCCTGGACATCTCTGTTGTCACCGACCGCAGGTGGTACTTGCTCATCCTTGTCTGTCACCTGCACCATCTAGGCGAGAGGTAATAGATCGGTAGCACTGAGTCTACAAAGCAAAAAATGTTAGTATGAAAGGTATGTGCGACGAGAAGACCATTGAGATGCAAACCTTTGTGTCCAACGTGGGTCTAGCATCCAAGTGACCCGAGGTGTCCACATTTGGATCACCCCCAACTCATTCGTGTTGCCTGCGCCCGCAGGATGCAGGACACGATGCGACGCATGATGTAGCCGGTCGATGCACTCCTCTAGGAGGCTGAAAGGCCAATTGGATCTGTGAGGGTCATGAGTTATACCTGCAAAACAACTTAAAGTTAGCATATACACGCAGAAAAAACGAATGTAAAGCAGGAGTTAATTTAAGATGTAAACAAACAAACAAAATAGCACTAGGCTAGCTTGACACTAATTTCAACAGTAATAAAATTGGGATAGTACCACAATAGTTGCATAAACAGTATGTGCAATGTACGATACATGTGCTATGGCACTACGTACATCAATGTAGCAACTAACGAAGTACAGATAACAATGTACACTAATTTCCAATATTGGTCCCACTTTGCACACTTGAAGAAGTGGTACCACAAACCATGTCGGTGTGCCTACTCCTCAGCAGGTGCCTTGCATCATTTGGCTATGTGGCCCTCCTAGCCGCAACACCCGCAACGTCTACCCAACACCCTAGCTTACGCTTCGTCCATATCATTGGTAATATGATGACTCTACCAACGACCCTTTCCACCCTTCAGCATGTCAACATTCAAAATCTAGGTCCTCTAGGTGATATCCAAGGTAGTGAAGTTACTCACAACCCTGAACCCCCTAAGCTTGCCACACCATACTTGCGCCACCCTCTCCTTCAAGAAGTATTCAGACATGAAGTTCAAAGGGTCTATGTGCACAATCCTGCATGCAAGATATGAGAGCATGGCTTGTGTAAGAGATTCGACTTGCTGCATGTACAGCTAGGTTTATTCGCATGATCTCCAAGGCATACCTCGTGGGTGACAAGAGAACGAGCCATCCCAAATCTGGCTCTATCCCAGAGGAGCACATCGAAATGATACTCCCTATTGCCTATCACATACACCATGTGTGACTGGCCCTTATCTGCCTTTGCCTACATGTATGCGGTAATCTTCGAGCAGTATGGTGTTTGTGGGTTGGCGTCATGAGGTACATCATTTGCGTGCCTCTCCCTGAAATAGCTGATTATGCCATGCAAAACATCTTCCACGATGGCGACGAGGGGCTGAGAATGAAGGCTGCTAAGAAATTAGTTGTACACCTCCGCAAGGTTAGTGGTCATTATGTTGTACCTTGTGCCATCTATGTCGTGCAATAGGAACCACTTCTCCAATAACTCGGCCTCAATCCAGTGGAAGAAGCACTTAATGATCCTCAAGGTCCTCCTCAGACCAGTAGGTTTAGGCTCTAGCAATGGTGTGAGGTATTCGGGTTGTGCTGCCCTAACAATGGCTAGTCCCTTGTTCCCCTCATCCACGTGCTTCCTGTTGTGCTCATCCAACAACACCCATAAAGCATCAAATTTGCGCTGCTAGTTCAGCATAACCAACCTCTTAAATAGCTTCACCAACGGTTTCTCCGGGAACTGCTTGAAGAAGTTAGCCCTCAGGTGGTGAATGAACCATCTACTCCTCATATTCGGCAAAGGGAACAGCTCCTCGGGGTCTTGGTAAAGTTCTCTTATGGCCTTCAGCATCCTGGTGTGACGATCATGGATTACACACACACCAGGATGAACTCCAACAACTCCCACCCTCAATGTTGAAAGAATTACAACCAACTATCGTAATTCTCACTTTCGACGAATGCGATGGCCAACAGTAAAATTCGATTGTTCCCATCAACACCAATGGCCGTAAGGATCTGACCCTTGTATTTTTCTGATCAGAAAGGTCCCATCAACTGAGATCACGGGCAGCATATGCCTGATAGCCTCGATGCATACACCAAAGACTAAGAAAGCCCTCTGCAATACCATAAAACCTGGTGGCATTATAGATGGCTTGTCCTTCAAAGTAGTGTACAAGTTCGGGTTTATGTCCTACAGTACCCGAAGCATACAAGGAAGATTGTCGTACGCCACCTCGAAAGACCTGAACTGTCTTTTCAAGGCCTTCTGCTTCACACGCCACTTATTCACGTAGCTAATCTTGTACTTGAATTTCTTATTGATTCTTCTCCACTATCTCTTTATACATCAAATTGACTATGAAGGTGGATGTTATGTTATGATGCCTCGATAAAATACTGCTGAGCACGCATGAGTATGGCTCCACCTTCGAAACAATCTAGTGAGTCTCATACTTTGGTCTATGTGCGTGCACTCGCTAAGGGTAATCGGCCTACTCGCACTTGACGGTGTACTGCTCCTAGCTAGATTTGATGACCCGAAATGCCCGCTGCATGGACATGGCCCATAGCTTAATGGCATCCTATAAGGATGTCTTATCAGTGAACATTGAGTGCAACCGAACTTCTGTGGCATGGTACTCCCACGGTGATTCGTGCTTGTCATGCGCAACTACACCCTCAATGTCAAACATGTTCCATTCTTGGGGGATGGGGGTTTCGTCCTTATTGGAACTATCCTCATCATTCTCCTGTACAGTTTCTTCCTTAGCCGAGGCCATCCGATCATCGCTCTCCATTTGACACACTATGTACTCCATATGTTCTCCTTCATTAGCCTGTCCTGTAGGCTCAGTATGTGGTGACCAATCTTGCTCTCCTACATCTACCACGTCGGCATCATCACGAGCAACATTCTTTGCGCACTCCATAACACCAGCCTCTGGGTCCTCTTCTTCACCAACATGCTGGACACCCCGAGTTGCTCCCATCTTCTTTTTGGTATGGTTGCACAAGCAGCACACGTTCGTATCCACAGCGCTGGCAGCCTTCTAAAAAGCCCTTCTACACAATCGTACGCATCAGTCTTCTCAACTCCCATCTAATCTACATGAGAGATCGGATCCAAAGCCCTTGTATGATGACGCTACACATCTTAGGGTCCACAAAAAGCATCCGTGCATTCTCGTCGTCTGGGTATTCCAAAGTGACTTGCGGAAAACTGCTCAAGTCAACACCGTATGGAACTTCATGAACGGTGCCAACACCATAATGCACTTTTAGTGTAGTGGGTACCGACATGACTGATGTCTGCTTGTAAATATTTTCAATATTACAACTAGTCAAATTAGTCATTTCTTCAAATTAAAATATTCAATTTGAATTTACAGGGACATATAATATGCTACACCGGCCCATTAGTCTAGGCCCACTACCAGCCCACTCTCTCTCTCTCTCTTCCCCTTCATCTTTCTCAATCCCTCCTCATTCACACTAACATCGCTCCCTTTCCTCTGCCCCAATACGCATCGACTCCCTATCCACTTCCACGCAAACCGACGCCGCTCTTCTCTTTCTCCTCAACCTCTCTCCTACTCTTAATAATTCCTAATAGGTTTGGAGAATTTATATGACAGTTAAATAAGTAATTAAGTACGTGACATTCTAATTTAAATGGCAATATACTAGTTTTAACGGAACGCGTAAATTTTCAATGTACTTACGACATTCCTAATTATTCATAAATGTTGTCTACTAATGTTTTGCATTTAACATGACTACCAAAATTTTTCACAGTTCTCTAACATGCCACAAGATCCTCACAGTAAATATTCGCAATGAAATAAACTAATTATATGCGCGAGCTTCTCCTACCTTTTTTTATTTCTCCTCTCTTCTTGCCATTCTTTCTAGCCATCTAAATTAAAGTGTACTATTTTTTCTCTAACTACAATTTTCTATGGATGCTAGTTAGACTATACTATAAACTAAACAAACAATTTACTTACTACAAAAATTACACTAAAAGATAAAAAAATTACCTCATGGATGGATCCTTCCTCTTCTTCTCTTTCTCTCTCTTCTCTTCTTGTCCCTCTCCCTCTCTTCTTTTTTTCCCTTTATTTCCTCTCCTCTCTTCTCTTCCTTCCTTTCTTTCTTTCCTCACATGAGTGAACAGCTGGTGCAGTCACTCGAGTACTCGGGTGACTACCTGGCCTATATATAGGCCATTTAGTCTCCCACCATTCGGCAGTTGAACGGTCCTGTCGCCTAACGGTTGGATGACATCACCTATCGTTCAACCGTTAGGTGACTGTATTTATGTGGCCCAACAGTTGGGCAACTGCCTACCTCATCCTTTGGCACACCAGAATCATCTTTATGAGTTTTCTGAATTCAACAAAATTCAGAGAAAATATTTTATCCTAAATCTAGAAAAAGTATAAAGACAAAAACCATATCCTTGTGCATCGGTTAATTACCCATACTAGGTTAATTACCGATTTGCACTGGCGTAATTCAAAAATAATTCCAGTTGTCCGTCAGTCAGAGTAATTGTCTAAGAACCAGAAGCAAACCGAAATCCTAGTGCCTGTTGCTAACCAACTAAACTCTACTTAGTGATTTGGAAATCTCTTCCAAAAACTGTTTACAAGAATGATATTTGGTTGATGGACCACCTTGTCAATTACCCTACAGGTGAAAATCACCGAAATAATGAAAAGTTCACAGTTCTTACAGGTTAAAATTCAAAAACAAGATACAAGACACAAACAAGATTTCTAAAATGTTAAATTTGATTGAGGTATCAGTAGGGGTATCAAACGGATGTGGATTATCCGTTTTATCCAGCATCCATATTCAAATTATAGCGAATGTGATAAGTAAAAAATGCATCCGTATTGTAAAACGAATCTAAATCCAGATAGTATCCAGATTTTTTTGTCAAATATAAGTAGAAATATGATGTGTAAAATAGGTGTCGAATCGAATATGAATATGGATAATATCCGGATTTGGTAGATATATAATAGCAGCAGCTAGGTAATACGTATTTTTTTGCATTTGATCTCTAAATTGGACATATTGTATATATATTTCGATCATCTCGATGAGCCCGTTGTCATGATAGTGTAAAGAAATTGCATTGAAAAAAGGACTAGTACATTAAAGAAGAAAGAAACCACCAGAACAGGAACTTTCCAACTATGCAATCTAAACATTACTACATACTGAATTAACCGCCTGTTGCTATCCTGTACAAAACTTCTACTATCATGCAACATTTCTGAATTAGCACATTGAACTGATCGAGTTGCCACTTGCAACTACCCTTGTAGAAGCTGCATCCAGCAATATTTCCAAAAAAAAAGAAATTTCTATTATTGGTGAACCCATACATAAACAAATTATAATACCATATTTTCCAAAGTTGACCAAAAATGACAAGGTATACTAAGTTCTCAACTCTAAAAAATAATATTCAAGATAAACTAAATTTGCACATTAGTTGTGAACTGACATTTCTACAATGATGTGAGTTTTTTATGTGGTAGCAAAACTTAGACCAACTAATTCCCTTTACAGAGTCTAATAAACAAATATTGTTTTAATCTTGAGAACCTAGGCGAACCCCTACAAAAGTCAGTGACAAATTTATTCTAACCTAGCCCAACTCAACACAACCTGCACCATTTGCATTGAAGTATCGGTGGCCCATGTTCTTGCAGCAAATAAACCCAACACAACAAATCATTGCATTGAAATTGCACCTCAGAGCAGACTATAAGATTTATTTTAGTGTAGTTTCTTACTAGTCACATGAAAGCTGTAAATATCTTGGAGACGGTAGAATACTACTTGACAACCTAGAAGAAAAGATAAGGCACAAAGTTGGTATTTTAACATGAAATAAGAAAAAACAACATGTATGCATGGGAAATTACATATCTTCAATATTGAAAATTAAAGTGAAATTAAAAAAAATCAAGAACAACTTTAAAAAAATAGGTAGAAATTGCAGCAAAGCTTTTCTAAAATTGCATAACACTTACGACTGCAATTTTATCTTAAGTACTATGCAATTTTTCATGTTGTAGATTTTTCCATAGCATATAACCAATTCTGTCATTTTCTACCTAGTAACAATACAGATCTTAAAGAATTTAGTAACAATGCGAAGCCAAAAAATTGTATGGTAATATGCATGTATATTAGAAGCTACTCCATGACACAAAGCAGCCACGTAAAAAGCAATATATCTACATAATGAGAACATGGACAAGGCACTGGAATACTGGAAACCACTTCAGATGCAAAACTAGGACTAGCTGATCATTCCAAGAAAGACTTGAGATGACACTCTAACATAACATGAGAAACGAATATACAAGGGGCGGTTTCAAAGGGGAATAGGACAAAAGAAATGTTAAAAATGGGCCAAACCGGTTGACAAGCAAGCATCAACTAAGGAAGAAAAGACCCGAGGCACTAAACCGAGAATTAAACTCAGTGACTAGCTTGTTTAGCACCATTTGTCAGATTGAACTCACTAAAGAGCATCTCATTTAAATACTGATCACAGATACTGGTAACGTCACTTTGAGAAAATTTATCTTGTGAGGGAACAAGAGTGTCATAGACAATATAAGGATAAGTCACAAGAGTGCAAGTCTTCTATTCTGTTGTATGCTCCACTGGCAATACAAGGAAACAAAAACCTGCAATATGCTGCAGTAATTGAGTATCATAGACATATCTTATAAGGCAAACCCCTAAACATTTTCACATATATTATGGAAAATCGCAATTAATAGAACATAGGCTTGCTAAAATAACAAATCAAAGTGTTAAGGGTATTTAGATCTTTTCTTCTTTTTAGGATTTGTGTCCATTGTACTATATAAGCCCCATGGGCTATTGCAATAGATTTGTGCTTCAAGGTTTCTTACATGGTATCAGAGCAAGGTTAGCCACCGCCGCCCGACTCGATTTCGCTGCGCTACCCTCGGGAGGAGCATCTCCACTCCCGGGGGTAGCCATCTCCAGGGCGACAGCCATCTTGTTCGCGCACCGCCGTTGCCCGCGCCTACGCTTGCGTCTGCCTCGGATCCGGTCGCCTCTAACCTCCTTCGCGCTCCATGCCACCGAACTGCGCCAGATTCGGCCGCCTTCGGCCCGCATCGGTGCTCCACGCCGCTGGCAGCCTGCGACCAATCCGGCCACCTTCGGCCCTCCCTGCGTAGATCTGGCCACCTTTCAGCCGCCACTGCTGGATCCCACCGCCGCCTCCCGCCCGGATCAGGCCACCACCGCCTCAGATCCGGCAACCGCCGCTTTGATTCTGGCCGCTGCCGCCGTGCATCCAGTGACTACCACCTCAGATATGGCCACCGCTGCCATAGATCTGGCCGCCGCCGCCTTAGATCTGGCCATCGCCGCTGCCTCAGATCAGGCAACCGCCGCCACGGATCCGGCTCCCCCGGTCGCCCGGGCCACACCACAATGCCTTCCGGCCGCCTCTCACCTGGATTCGGGCACAGTGGCTCCGGCTCCTCTCCTTACGCACATGCCCATCCATCACTGCATCTCCCAAATAGCCTCAAATCCAGCCGCTGCCTCAGATCTGACTAGATCCGGCCGCCGCCACCGGTGTCCACCGTCCGCCTGGCGCACCGCTGCCCATGCGTGGCCCGTCTCCATGCGCGTGCGCCCATCCGTCGCCGCCTCTCCCAGTCAGCCGTGGATCCAGCCACCGCCGTCGGTGTCCGCCCCCGCCTCCGACTGATGTCGTGCACACCCCTGCTCCGCGACGCCGTCGAGCTCTCCTTCGACCACCGCCTCCTTCCGCCTCCGGTACAGAGAGAGATAGGAGGGAGGGAGGAGGGTGAAGAGAGAGAGTGGGGGGATATGAAGCATAGTACTATTGCTGTTGTAGTATCTGTCGTCTTTTACATTGCGTCTTTTGTTGTGTTGATCCAAGTCTGTTGCCATCTCTCTATCAGTTCGTTAAAGCCGTGCGAGTTCACAAATTTCTTGTCGGTCAGTCAATTGCTTTGCTAACCATGTTCCATCCTTTTGGATGATTGTGGTCATCTTCTTCCTTTCGTATAGCTGCAGCCGTCACTCTTTTCTTTGAGCTACTGCTAATCGTAGAAGTCTTTATGATGACACGGCTTCTCTTTGAGCCACCACCCCAAGCTTCTAAGACCGCCACGCTTCTTCTGCACCGCGCCTCCATTGCACTTCTTGTGCACTGCGCCACCACTCTCAGCTACTATGTGCCACTATGTTTTTATCTCCCTTTTTGACTTGATTTGACAGCTCTCTCTACTTGTGTCACCTTCCATATTCTCTTCATCGTGTTACCGTGGTTGACTTTGTTCCCGTTTACCTCTACCTTCTCGGCCCCTGCACTTTGTGCTTTATGGGCTGCTGCATAATTTCGAATGGGAGGCGATCTTTTCAACATAATTTTCCAAGAGCTGCACACTTTGACGACATCTTCAAGACACGGATTTTGGATTTTTCCTATTTTAGTGTCAATGTTTTTCAAATGTAATGCTACTGCATACAGCTTACATTTGAGAGGGGGTGTTAAGAGTATTTTAGTCTTTTCTTGTTTTCTAGGATTTGTGTCCATTGTACTATATAAGCCCCATGGGCTATTGCAATAGATTTGTACTTCAAGATTTCTTGCACAAAGCACCCTAATGAACCTCAAAAAAGTTCATATATATTTTTTATTTTGCATGCACACTTTGAAGGAAAATCCAAGAGAAGAAAAAAATACCACCAAACCGAGGTCTCATTTATCAAGGATGATCGAAACACAAATCATGTTATTCAGATCATGATGATGACTAACCAATCAGTACAAGTTACCAAGTGTTTGAGACTAAACCATTTGTGCTAGAGAATACAACAAGCCAACTAAATAAACAGATCTGCAAACAGACGACTGAACAGATAGTGCATTCAAAAATCACAAACTATTCCATAGATCATGCAAAACAATACAACCAAATACTATCAGCGTTGGATCCTATAAATCACTTGGGCGCAAAAAAAATCACAGGAAAAACCTTACAAAGTTAAAGCGGCAGTAGCTTAGTGTCAAAAATCGTGTGCAATTTTAATCAAATCAACACAATAACAGAGGACTCCATATCAAAATCAGAGCACACAAAACATATGGTTCAACTAGCACACGCAACCTTGGGCAGCAAAGTAGACACATGATTTCTCTCATTAGAACCCCACACAAATAATAGAAATTAAAATTATATGGTAGACAGAAAATGACCATTTGTTTGTGAACCATAACAAAATAAATGGACATGAACATGAACTAAATTTGGAGCATATCAATTGGAAGTATATATATGATTTCTCTCAATAGAACCCTACAAAAAGACAAACAAATTTAAATTTCTAAGGTAGACATAACAAAACTATTTGTTTCTGAACCCTTACAAAAATAAAATAACATAAACATATACTACAAAATGAACATGAGTTTTTATGAACAAATATATGTCAAATTGCATAGACTTTGAGCTAAAATTGCACATTACCTAACACTGAAAGTTTGGTTAAAAATCTTTGCAAGTTTCTATATTGACCAAGCAAGTTACTTTCCATGCTATGACAAGGATAAATAATATATTAGTGAACCCCTAGCAGTATAAAAAATGTTAACCTAAACAAATCAAACTTAAATCCCACTAGGATGCAAAAAAAAATATTTAGATAGATTCCCACTAGGATACAAAAAAGATATTTACATAGATTCCCACTAGGATACAAAAAAAATATTTAGATTCAATGAAGATTGGGACTCTGTGGAAATTTTTTTTAAGAAAAGTCCAAAAATGCATATATGGTGATTTTAAAAGTAATTATATTAATTTTAAGAATTCTGAGATGTTACAGCGTCCTTTTTATATGCGGGTCAGCACCTTCTAGCGCTTGGGCCACACCAGGCTAGCTCGGGCGTGTTGGACTTTTAAGAGCCCTAAGGTGGTTTAATGCTCCAGATACTTCCATGTTTGCATGTGAGCATTGTCTAGTTGAGGTCGCTTTGACTTCCAAAATTCGCATCGGTTTCCAAAAATTATGAAAAGTCTATTTCTTCACATACAAGTAGATTCTTTCCCGAGTTGACGTGAAAGTCGACGTGAACTCATTATTTTTACTTACTTGCTACAGTGCAAAACAGTAATAATAATATTTTTTATTTCTTACTGCCACGTATCAACTTCCGATTCGCTCATGACACAAATGGCTCGGTGGTGTAACGGGGGCACAATAGAGTTTCTCCCTCATGGGAGAGGTGAAGAGGTCACACACCATGGGTGTCGGCTATGCCAGCCTAGCACTAGACCATGTCAGTAAGCTAGAGGCTTCGTTGTAGGTGGGCTGGCCCATGTGAGTCCATGACATTATTTTAGTGTTTTTCTTGCGATCTTGATCAATTTCTACAAAATAAGTTCTAAAAATACAACTTCCTATTTCGGATTAGGTTGGCAGCAACAATCCATAATTTTGGCATTTTCTTACCAATTTACCGGGAATTTAGGCTATGAATGGATGCATAAAATAAGTGCCAATAGTGGTGCTAGTCGGCCAGCCTCGTTGGCACAGCCACCACCGGCGAGGCGGTGCAGAGTGGAGGGATGGGGCGGTGGGGCTGGTGGTGGGGTAGGATAAGAGTTGAGATTAATGTTAGGGTTAGAAGGGTAGGTTTATATATGACATGAGAGAAGTTATCTGGGTAGTTAGGTTAAGATCTATGGCTAAAAAAATTGACTGAAAGATAAGAAAACTTTTAACAACTGTGCAGTAGACGGCCTCTAAAAGTATACGTGATTAATGTTTGCTACTCAATTTACCTGACACTTCTTGGTACTGCGTGCCAACCTGGTAGTGAGAATAATCTACCTCCTCCACGCAGGCATCGATTTAGACAAGCAATCCGATCGATGGCATCTAATTAACAACATTCTAATCGTCGCACCATAATCTCCTGAAGATTGGGACTCACGTGGTGCTTGTTCGTTTCTTCTGTATTCCTATCTCAACAACCGAAGCGTACGTACTGCAGCAAAATAAACATCTCATCTTCATCATCATCATCATCATCATCATCATCATTATTTATATATATATATATATATATATATATATATATATATATATATATATATATATATATATATATATATATATATATATATATATATATGGGAGCATATCTAGTGCTAAAGCCCTATTCAATGCTAAAGCTCACTGATCCATCCGATCTGCCCGTGTGGCTCAGATCAAGAAGGGTGGAAGGCTCCCAACTCACTTAATCCATCTTTCATAAAACCTCCGTGCACGGATTTCATTTTAATGAATACACCCCATCCACTCCTCTCTCTCTCTCCCTCCCTCCTCCTCGGATCGATCCGGCGCCGCTCCTCTCCTCTCACCTCCCTCCCGACGGCGCCGCTCCCTCTCCTTCTCGCCTCCTCCCCGGTGCCGCCTCCCATCCCCACCGCCCCGGCAGCTCCTCCCACCCGGCGCCGCCCTGCTCCTCCCGGCCTCGGTGATGCCCCGCCCCTACGCGCGCACCGCTCTCTCCCCGGCCCTCGGCGACACTCCCGACCCATGGCGCCGCCCCTCTGCCTCCCGAGTGCCGAGGCCGCGCCCTGGCTCCCTGTCTCGCTCCGACCCCGCGCTTCCCCCCTCTCTACCAGGACCGGCGCCGCCCCTGCATCCCGCCGCCGCCTCCATCTCCACCAAGACCGGCGTTGCCCCTGCATCCTGCCACTGGACCACCCCGCTACCGTCGTCCTCTCCACCAAGACCGGTGCCGCCGCCCCTCTCTCCACCACTGGCTAAAGGTAATCCGTTTGTCATGCGACTAATTCAGGATTAAAAATTGCTTGCTGTTAACTTTGTGTGATGCTACTTATGCAGGTTCTTGAGCATGATGGTATGATGTTTTTGAACCACTGGCCCTAGAGTTTCAAGCTGCAGTATAGATATGCTCCCTATGTGTGTGTGTGTGTGTGTGTGTGTGTAAAATAGGGAACATATATAGTGCTAATATTTCAGTATTAAAGTGTTAATGGCTGCGTGGACCGTCTGATCTAAATTGTGTAGCTCGGATAGAGGTAGGTGAGAACACATCTCACTTAAACACTTTTGCAGAAAACCCCTGCGCTTTTCACAAAAACCCATCAAGTGAGATGGGGTTCCCATTCACCTGTATCCAAGCCACATCGTCTTTCGCACTAGATATATTCCCATATTATACACACACATACATACACAAACATATATACGTACTCCTACTTCTAATACACCACTTAGACGAACATGTTATACCTCTTTATCACTGTCAGTATACTTAAATACTAATTCTAAGATACTATAATGCGACTTGGTTGAACATTTTTATCGGAAACTTTTATTTTCACTATATAACCTTTTCTATATGTAAAAGGAGTATATACACAAATTATACCATGAAAAGTGAAATTTAATGGAATTTTTCATATAACTAACTCACTTTAGAGTATCTTATAATCACTATTAGAATATGCTCAAATAGATAAATAGATATAACAATACTATTTAAACGGTGTTTTATATTTATATTTATATATACACACACACACTATTTAATAAGTTTGAGTTGGTGGTTGGTGCATTCTCCTTCCTCCCTTCTCAACCGTCCGATCTGAATACTGAAATCTTGACCATCTATCTAACATCCCTCTTCCTCTCTCTCATATCTAACTACCCCTCCTCTCCACTTTCACCAACAGTTATCATCTCCCACCTCCTTTTCTACCCGGCATCTTCTACGGATTTTAAAATTTTATCATACTAGTATACTACATGTTCTAAAACTAACGAGTGGTAAAATTTGTTGGAACGTGCATACCAATATGTTCTAATTTTTTTAAATCCATAGCAATGCACGGGTATTCAGCTAGTGTGTGTATTAAGGCCTTGTAAATAAGCGAAAGAACAGATATTTATATATCTTGTATTTTCAAACGAAGGAAGCAGTAAACAAGGACTCTATCATTATAATGGCCTGGCTATGTTTGACTTATTCCTATGTCTCTGGAGTTGTGTATGGATAGTGCTATTGCTGGAACACATGAATGTAAGTCCAATATGTGGATAAGAAATTATAACAGAAAATTACATGACAGAAAATTACATGAGAATATTATTCCATGCTATCATTAATAAAAAAAATTTCAGTTGTGTAAGTATATCATTAATAAAAAAAAATTTGTGCCCTTCTCGGTGATACATGATGGCCACAACCTACAACCTAGCAAATGGCCTAACTCCTATTTAAGGCATCTCACTTCACGTCAAAGTTGTCAACACCGACGTGAAATTAGCATTTAGCTGAACTCATGGCATTACCACGGTCACCTCACGCCATTTCCCTCCACCTCCTACTCTTCCTTTTGGCCATGGCCGCCGCAACAAAACGAATAGCCACCGCCGACACGGCCTCTGCAGATGCAGCCGCGCCGAGTAGTGCCGCCGGGACTCAGTCGGCGACGTCGGCGCCCGTGTTCCTCCGCGCCCGCTGCGCGACCACGCTGTACCCGGCCGTCTGCTACGACTCCCTCCTCCCCTACGCTGCCACGTTCCAGACCAGCCACGTCAGGCTCGCCCGAGCCGCCGCCGACGTCGCCGCGGCCCACCTCCGCGCCTTCTCAGCCCGCGTCAAGGACCTCCTCCACCGCGGCTCCGACGAGGGTGGTGGACCTCGCACGGCCGCCGCGCTGCACGACTGCGCGAGCACGATCTCGGCCGCGGCCAGCCTTGCCAATCAGTCGTCGGCCGAGCTCACCCGTCTGGACGCAGACGGATCGACATCGGACGCGGCGACCTCGGCGGGCGGGAGCAGGCAGGCGCGGTGGAAGGTCTCGAACGCGCAGACGTGGCTCAGCGCGGCGATGACGAACGAGGGGACGTGCGCCGACGGGTTTGCGGACGCCGGCGCAACCGCGACGGAGTCACCAGCAGGGAAGGAGGTCGCCGCCGGCGTGGCGGACGTGAGGCAGTACACCAGCAACGCCCTTGCGCTCGTCAATGGCATCCCGTTGTGAACCCGTCGAATTAATTACTTTTCGGTACCAGATAACTAGCTAGTAAGTGTGACTTAGTGACTTGTGAATTGTGATATGTGCTTTACCAGTTGTATAGTCTGAAATGTGAAGAAAGTGGTACGAAAATTTCGCATCCTTGTGTTTCGTTTCGATTACGTGCGGAAATCGAGGATATATACAGTGTGTTGGAAATGCTGGAATTTCTCTGATCCCAACTATTGGAAGTCTTACGACTCCCCCAGATCTTTATGACCGGTTCTGAGTGCTTACAACTGGTTCTGACCGCTTCCTGTTGCCGTTCGACCACTCAATCGCTCTACCGATCGCTTTGTCTTCGTGGTCGGATACCTGCTGATGAGGTTTCGACCGCTCTTCTTTGTCGCTGCGCTGCCCTTCCTTCAGCCGCTCTCGAGATACCGTGATCGCACTTCTCCTCGATCACGCAGTGATGATGGTCGATAGCCCTTACGACCACGTTCAGTGCTTCTTCAACATGGTCGAACGTCTCCACGACCACGTTCAACTTCTTCAACATGGTCGAACACCCTTACGACCACGTTCTAACTTCTTTGCTATGGTCGTATGTCTTCCGATCACGCCCAGACTTTCTCCGCCGTGGTCGTATCTCTTCCCGATCACTTCTTCTCCAGGTTTGTTGTGGTCGAACGCCTTCCGACCACGCCTACTGACAATTTGCCGTGGTCGTAAGCCCCTCCGACCACGTCTGCGAGATTACTCAAAGAAATCGACACCCATGGATTGTCTTTTCTCACTTCTTTACTTCTCAATGTCTCGCTATATTTCGGTGTACACGGCGCACTGCTTGGTACTTCTCGGCACACTTTGGTTACAAGACTCCACCCCCTTTTATACCCGGTTATTCGACTTTAACTTGGGTTCGACTACGCTTTACAACTCCGACTCCGACTTCGGGTTCTAACTTTCAACTACGACTTCTACTAACTTTCGACTTCAGTTACAACTGTCTTTCCGGTCTGACCAGTCCGGCTGAAAAACTCTGTTTCGGCTACGACTTCCAATTTCGTCTCCATCTCGACTTCGATCACTTCCAAACTTTGTATACGACTTCTAAAACAAGATTATTTCCAACATTCTCTCCCTAATCTTGTTTTAGTAACTTCCATCATGCTGATCTTCTTCCTTGATCACGTTGACCTTCTCCTACTCCTACTTCTTCCTTGACTGAGCTTCCTGGGCTGAAGCACCTGCTCCCACAGCCTTTGCTCTGGTCGTTTTCCTCCTGCAACCCTTGCTTATGCTTCCACCACCAGTAACTGATTTCACTGTTGTGTGGTCTTGCTTTCGACCATCATCCTTCACACCGTGCTTCCTCCCACCACCTCGGGGTCCATGCTCTAGGCTTACGACTGCCTTCTCTTGTTCGCATGGGAGCTCCTCCTGAGCCTTTGCTTGCCACGACCTTGCTTGCTTCATGTGATATGCCCCGACCACTCAAGCTCTCGTTGCTTCGATCAACCTTTGCATCGGTTGCGCCTGGCACGACTACTCTTTGCTCCCCTTCGTCTGAGTGGGCACCTTCTGTGCCGCTCGCCACAACTTTTCCTATTGCGTGAGGTCGGTATCAACCACCCGAACTGATGATGTTTCGACCACCCGGGCCAATGATGTTTCGACAACCCTGGCCACCCCTTTGCTCCTCGGCTGCGCTTGCTATATGTTGTACGTGTCAACCACTTGAACCGATGCTTCGACCGCTCTGGCCGATCCTGGGACTTTGTGCGTGCAAGTGGTCGTTCGAAGTCGGCTACACGCCTACTGCTGGTTTGCCGTGGTCGTGATGCCTTCCGAGCATGTTCAAACCTTCTTTGTCGTGGTCAAATGCCTTCTCAACCATGTCCCATCACCTCTGCCGATTGGCTCGTTACGACTTTAGACTATTTCTTGCCGTCTGCCATGACTTGCTTTTCATCCGACTTACTTGTTACCACTTCAGGCTTGCCTTCGACTGTCTGTAAATGAAGTCTTTCATGCTCTGGCTCCTCTAGACCGTTCTCCACACAAACCGGTCTACAAATTTTCAATGGAATCTTGTACAACCGATTTGCTGATTTTCGCACCTTCATTAATAGCCACTCACTGCTGTTGAATACTCTCAGATAACTGTCTTTTAATTCAACTCGACACCCTTCTTCAGTTAGCTGTCCCAAACTTATAACATTGCTGCGAAGACTTGGTAGTAATATACATCTGACAGTGGTCTTTGACTTCCATCCTTGCACTTCAACAAAATTGTGCCCTTTTCTCTGATCTGGATGGTTGAGCCGTCTCCAAACTTCACCATACCATATACTTTCTCGTCTAATTCATGAAACAATGAGTAAGTGCCTATTATATGGTTGCTAGCTCCATTGCCAAGATACCAATATGTTGACTAGTCCTGAGTCTCCTCTCCCTTCTCCATCAGACTTGGGAACACTCTCCCTCCATCCAGCATCACCATTATCGGCATAACTTCTGCACAATGGGATAGTAGCAAAGTCGGTTCTGTATATTCAGTTGTTTGAGCATGATTTGCTTCTTCAACTTTCTTCTTGCTCCTGCATTTTGCTGCATAATGTCCATACTTTTTGCAGTTGTGGCATTGTATGTGGCTTCGACATTCGGCAGTGTAATGGCCAAATTTTTCACACTCGTAGCATTGGATATTTGATTTGTCTGGCTGGTAGTCGCCACCTCCACGACCACTTCTTCCTTCTCTTCCGGACCGGAACCCACGGTCTCACTGGGCATAGCCTCGTTCTTGTTCTCAACCATGGAATGAGTCTCTCTGGTCTGGCTTGCCTTGGTTCCTTGTGTCCTCCTTAGCGAGCAACATTTTTTGGTTGTAAACTCCTTGTTCTCCGTTGTCAGTTTGATAACCCTTCAGGAGCTGCTCGTGTGCTTTGTGCGCCCCGGTTACTTCTTCTATCTTCATCTTCGAGAGGTCTTGGGAGTACATCAGTGTAGCCATGACTGGAAGAAACTTCTCCGGCAGAATTCTCAGGTATTTCTTCACCGCCACCTCATCTTTCAGATCGTCGCCAAGAGATTTGATCTCGTTTACGACTTCATTGAACTTCCCAAGAACTCTTCCACAGTCTAATTCTTTCCCATCTTCATTGCTTCAAATTCGCTCCTCAGTGTTTGGAGTCGAACTTCCTTCACTCGATCTAATCCTTCATGCATTATCTGCAGTGCGGTCCAAGCTTCCTGCGCTGTCTCCTTGCCGATCAGTTGCCGCACCATTGAATCGGGCACTGCTTGATAGATCACCGCCAGCGCCATCTGATCTAGATGATCGTCAATGGCTTTGTCCTTTGCCTTTGGATCAACAGCACCCCAGACTCCCTGAGCACGCATGTTGGCCTTCATCTTCATGGCCCAGACCGGATAATTATCCAAACTGAGGAGTGGATACTGCAGCGACACACTCTCCTTGGTCTTTGATTGCTCCCCCATGGCTCTGACACCAACTGTTGGAAATGTTGGAATTTCTCTGATCCCAACTGTTGGAAGTCTTACGACTCCCCCAGGATCTTTACGACCGGTTGGGATCATTTATGACTAGTTCTGAGTGCTTACGACCGGTTCCGACCGCTTCCTGTTGCCATTCGACCACTCAATCGCTCTCATCGATCACTTTGTCTTGCGCGTCGAAACTCGCTGATGAGGTTTCACCGCTCTTCTGTCATTTGTCGCCTTCCTTCACCGCTCTCAAGATACCGTGATCACACTTCTCCTCAATCATGCAGTGATGCTGGCGATCACTATTCACCGTGGTCAAAGTCTTGACAACATGGTCAGTAGCCCTTACGACCACGTTTAGTGCTTCTTCAACGTGGTCGAACGTCTCCACGACCACGTTCAACTTCTTCAACATGGTTGAACACCCTTACGACCACGTTCTAACTTCTTTGTTGTGGGCGTATGTCTTCCGATCACGCCCAGACTTTCTCCATCGTGGTCGTATCTCTTCCTGACCACTTCTTCTTCAGGTTTGCTATGGTCGAACGCCTTCCGACCACGCTTGCTGACAATTTGTCGTGGTCGTAAGCCCCTCCGACCACGTCTGCGAGATTACTCAAAGAAATCGACACCCATGGATTGTCTTTTCTCACTTCTTTACTTCGCAATGTCTCGCTATATTTCGGTGTACACGGCGCACTGCTTGGTACTTCTCGGCACACTTTGGTTACAAGACTCCACCCCCTTTTATACCCGTTTATTCGACTTTAACTCGGGTTCGACTACGATTTACAACTCCGACTCTGACTTCGGGTTCTAACTTTCGACTACGACTTCTACTGATTTTTTACTTCAATTACAACTATCTTTTCGGTCTGACCGGTCCGGCTGAAAAACTCTGTTTCGATTATGACTTCCAATTTTGTCTCAGTCTCGATTTTGATCACTTCCAAACTTTGTATACGACTTCTAAAACAAGATTATTTCCAACACAGTTTGTCCTGGGCTGGGTTTCTATTTTGTATTCCATAAAGAAGATGGAGTTGAAGCTGAAGATAGCTAATGCTAGGGCAAATAAGCCATGCGGTGTAATGTCCATGCGGTGTAATGTCTATATAAGTCTATCTGAACTTGACCATACAACATATCGAGAGAGAGAACCGAGGCCAACGCACGCAAAGAACATACCAACATCGCAGCACCAAAAATTTAGTTGACAGCAGTGGTGAATCCGGATCTATGACCACACTTCCACGAAAAAGGCTTTCCTGTCCCCGTGCTCCCTGTCCCTATGCGTATTCCCGCGATCTCGTCTGTTCGTTGCTGATCCAACGGTTCACATTTTTTCTGTATTTTATATTTTCACCATTTACCCATTTCACCTGAAATTTAAAAATAAAAATAGATTAATCCATCATATATAATAAAAAATATAGAAAAATATTTTTTTTCTGTATGACCACACTTCCACATAGCCTTACAACAGAGGAACATGTACACAAACACGAGCGTAAGAATCCCAACCAGTGATCTATTGGCATCTGATCTGCCGGATCCTGCAAATATTACACTAGCAGATCATGTTCCGTCTTCTGGCAACTAGCAATTTATTACGACTCAAGAGGTACTTGCATGCTGGAATATTGACCTGGCTGTCGTCAGCTTGGTTCTGATTGTTTATACCACGCCAGCTAAATGTACAAATGCTCGTACTATTGTTGTATTACAAAACCTTACGAGAGTATGGCGTTCATAATATCTTAAATGCTAATGATTAAGCTCGCGTATGGTGATTAGATTATAAAATGTTCCAACAAACTTCTTTCGCAACAAAAGTTTGTTTGTCGAGTATATATTGTACTTCGGGTACAAGAATAATATAGAGCCGTCGGAGGGCGATATGCCCAACCTCAGTAGCATAGTAGTATTCCTTTATGATAACCTAACTGCCTTCAATTTTCCTTCTTTTGGTTAACTTCGCATAATAACGATCACTCTGTATGTCTCGAGAGTTTATAATGTCGTGCCGCCGTTCAAAAATATTTTGCAAATGTGAAGCACAACACATATGCTCATCTTCCTGGTACGCTCTTCTTAGGTCAACCCAAGCAATCAAAACAATATACAATCGGCAACATTGTCTATACGACATCGTAAACTGCCAAATCTGTTCTGAGCCACTCCAGAATCGTGGTTTGGTTAGAAGATACTCTAAAATTATGACAGTTACCACAACGCATGGTGGCCATTAAAAGGATATTATCTTAGCAAGCAAGTCAGGGAAGGTGCCCAAAATACCTAATTTGCTTGGCAAAAACTTGCTAAAAAAATAAAAGCCAGGTTATTTTAGAATATCATTTCTGAAATTATAAGAATCTTCTAGAATTATTATTCTGATTAATTAGAGGTTAATCAAGAGCGAAAACTAATTTACTTGAATTCAAAATTCTTTATTTGGAATATGTTATTTTCTTGAAATTATTTAGTTAATTTGTTGTTTTTTCAATGAAGAACAAAGGGAGCATTTGTGTGATATTCTCTCTCCAAAACAGGAAAATATTTTCTTTAATAGATCCAATGTGTTATGGTAAATGGACGCCATTTTGGGGTGTATTCTAATCAGATCACGATTTTGGAGTGTGCCTAAGAAAATACCAGCATTTTCGAATGTCATTTAGCTAATTGTGCTTGCAATCTTATCTGCAAGCTAGAAGCAATTAGGGGCATACGAAAAAGGATTAGGGATTAGTTTATTCTTTAGCACTATATTGTTGTATGGGGCTAGGGTTTTGGTTACCAAGCCATAACCACCGTTAACCGGAAATCTATGTGGGGGCTATTATATTTTTAACCAAACAAAAAAAATCGGATAATTTTAAGTCAAAAATTTTTGGCCAAGATTATTGAGATTTCCAAGATTTTATCAAGATCTCAGCCAGTAACAAAAATAGAATTCAAAAAAAATTAAATATTGGCAGAGATTTCTGGTTACCGCACCTTCGATATTTTTTCCCACCGGTAACGAAAATCCTGTATAGGGCAGAGATCCAATGTAACAATCCCTTGTGCTCTTTTGTTGTGCTTAAAAAAATTACGATCAAACTTCACCAAAGCTTTTCTTTTGTTAAGATTGTTTTTTTTTGTCGTTATTTTAGTTCTCTCTATGAGATTTATCTAATTCATTCAAACTTGTGAGGCTACTGGATATAATAAGAGGCATCAGAGTACAACAAATCTTCATATTATATATTTTTAGAATGCGTAGGCAGTGGCGGACCCAGGATTTTACCAAAGGGTATGCCGCACGAAAATTTTCATATGCAATTTGGTAAAACCGTTTACCAATTCGATAAATAATTGTAAAATTTGCACTGTAATTCAGTATACAGGCACTAAATAATATGATAAATCTTAAATTTAAGGATTAAATTGGAAACTTGCACAAATTACAATATAAATAATTCAAACACTATACTAATAGTCTCAAATATACATAAAAGAGACTTACAATACTATTTGTCTGACTTTTTTGGCCTACGCTTTCTAAAGGACATGAAAGTCTCGATTATATCATCTTCATCCACTTCAAAGAAAATATTCCGCTCAATGAATGTGACTAGACAATCATCCAAAAGACTATCACTCATCTTATTTCTTAACTTTGTTTTCACTAAAACCATTGCAGAAAATACCCTTTCAACACTTGCTGTTGCCACTGGTAGAAGCAAAACCAATTTGAGAAGCATGTAAACCATATCATACACTTTATGCCTCTTTGTTTCAACAAGCTTAACTGAGAGATCAACAAGATTGTCTAGATCTTTGAAGCTATCAGCTTGTCTCATGTCATCAATATAATTACCAAGTTGCAATTCAAGTTTTAGCAAATAATTGCTCGAGAACTCTTTAGGGTAGAACTCAGCTAGTCTACGTACCTTCTGTGCATCGAAAGAAGCAAATGAGTTGGAAGGATTGAAGGCCGACATACAAGAGAGCAACTCCATATTAACCTCATCAAACCGATTATCAAGCTCTTGGCTAATTTGATCAATGACACCAATATATACTTCTCTTCTGAAGTGATCATCATTTGTTTGGTTTCGAGCACGAGCGTACCTTGCTGATTTCCCATAAGGCACATAATCACCGTCCATAGCAGGAACTTCAACACTATGTTTATCACAAAACGAAGTGACCCTCTCAAGAAACTTATCCCAACCATCAGACCTCAATTGTTGCATTCTGTTCTTTGCCACATTAACAAGTGAGATTGCATTAAGAATATCTTGCTCCTTCTTTGCAAACACTGATAATTCATTTGTGTATCCAAGAATAACAAACATTAAGTGTGCAAAGAAAACAAACTCAAAGGTCTCAAATGCTCCAAGCACAAAATGTATTTTTGTCCAATCGGTCTTATGTGCAGTATCATCACCAAGATCTATGAGTACATCATGGATTGTGGAATACATAATAATGATGTTGCATACAGTTTTGTAATGAGAGCCCCACCGAGTCTCACCAGGCCTAGGCAAACCCATCTCTTGATTTAATCCACTCCCAGATTCAAGTTCACCACAATCAAGTGCTTTCTTGATATTCTCAAGCCTAGCATTTTGAAGCATGCCATGACGCTTACAAGAAACTCCAACAATATTCAACAGGAGAGATACTTGATCAAAAAAACTCACACAATCAATATTGCCCTTAGCAACTACAACAAGAACTAGTTGGAGTTGATGTGCAAAGCAATGGATATAATAAGCAGAAGGTGACTCTTGCATAATCAATGTTTTCAACCCTTTAATATCTTCTTTCATGTTGCTAGCCCCATCATAACCTTGACCACGGATTTGAGCCATAGTCAAGCCATGACTAACAAGTAAAGCTTCAATTGCATCCTTAAGTGATAAAGATGTAGTATCATCTACATGAACAATTCCAATAAAGTGATCACATGGCCTTCCCAATTTATCAACATAACGCAAGCAAAGAGCTAGTTGTTCTTTATGTGATATGTCACTAGACTCATCAGCTAAAATTGCATAGGGCTCATCACCAAGTTCTTCAATTATTTTCTTTCTAGTTTCTATGGCACAACGATGAATAATTTGCTTTTGTATCTTTGGGCTAGTTAAGGTGCAATTACCTAGAGCATTGTTCAAAACATACTTGCTCACTTCTTCACTGTTTCCTGCAAGAAGCTTCAAAAGTTCAAGGAAGTTCCCTCTATTGCTAGACTCTTCACTTTCATCATGTCCACGGAATGCCAATCCTTGATGCAAAAGAAACTTGATACATTTAAGTGAATAAGTCAACCTTTTCTTGTAAAGACGAAGATCCTCATCAGTCCACTTCTCAATGTGATAATCAATTGCTACCTTGGGATTCTTAAAGCCAATGTATCTCTCTTGAGCTGCATTATGTGCCTTAGAACCCAGATGTTTGAGAAGTGCTTTCTCTCCTATATTCCAATTTCTCCACCCACCAACAAGAATTTATCCGACCAGTGCCTTCTTAAACAAGTAGCATATAAAGCAAAACACAGAATCCTTCTTGATACTATATTCAAGCCACTCCTCATGTTTATGAAACCATACAAAATTGAATTGACGATCTCTATCTCCAATCTTTCTTTTTGGAAAATCATGTGTATAAGGTTGGAATGGACCTTTAATAATATATGCTCTTCGAATTGCATCTTGATCATTAACAGAATAACTTTCAATGGGCTGCCTTTCACCTGGATCATGCGGAAGGCGATTGATGTCATAAGCTGGTGGCGGTGGCGGAGGCATAGGATTCACAATTTCATTAATTACTCTCTCTTGCTCTTGAGTTTGCTTTTCCGCCACAGTTCCAACCGGAGATGGGGCAGGATTTAAAGCAGCAGTCGCCGCCTTCTTGGCTGCATGTTTCTGAAAAAGAGATGCAATATCTCCGCTTCTCTTCATAACTGAACAATTCTAAAAAACAATGGCTCCGCGTACGATTGAGAATTCGAGCCTGTCCAAACCGATCTACTTATCAATTTTTTCTGATGAGCACTTGTTATCTCTCTCTAAAATCAATTTTTAATCTCTAATTAAATAAAAATAAAAGTAATATAGAAGAGACAGTTATGCAAAAATTAGAAATATACTGAAGTCCAAACCGATCTACACGCCGGCGACGCGAAGACGGGCAATCGGCGTCGGCGAGTTGCGATGTCGCGATGCTTGCGGGTGACGGCGTGACGACACGAAGATGGAAGACGGCCGCGATCGCGATTCGCGTGCAGGCAGTTGGCGAGACGGGGACGGGAGTCGAGAACGAGATCGCTTGACGCCTTGACGCATGCAGTTGCGGGTGACGGCAGACCGCAGACGGCGTGACACAGATGACAGACCCAAGGATTCGCGTGCGGCAGGCCAGGCCCACGCCTCACGGTCCACGGACGAATCCTCACAGCAGGCACTAGCGCCAGGCGGGATTTCGGGGAGACGCGAGACGGGATTCGGGGATGCGTGCGCCAGGCGCCACGGATGAATTCTTACGCGGCGCGGCCGGGATACTACACTCTGCGGCTGGGCCCCAGGGTATGCCGGGGCCCATCCGGCATACCCTGTGGGTCCGCCCCTGTGCGTAGGAGAGGTTATATGCATCATTTCATTAAGTCGAAGAAAACAAAGAGTTTTACAATCATGCTCTAAGAGCAGAGGCAGCGACAAGAACTAGAAAACGAACGACAAAACAAAACAAACGAAAGAAATTACAGATGGACATGCGCCACAGAGAGATGCATCCTAGCTGCAGCCCGAACAAGCTGAAACTAGTAAATTATCACTCACTGGGAGAATCGCCAGCCTCCATAAGTGCACCTCATCCTTGTACTGCCGAACTAGCTGAGCAACTATCCGAATAAGGGCGGTAGCGATACAGGATTCCACGACAAAATTGTAGCTTTTCTTGGGATTAAGTCATCAGTCCATGCATCCGCATAGGTTATATATTTTATGTAAAACCAATTTTAGCATTAAATGACATTTAGCAATCCCAAACAAATTATGATAAAACATCTAGTGCCATCATGTTTTATTAGTTCGAATTGATAAAACTTTTATTTCTATACTTGGCAAGAAGAGCTTCCATTACAATGGGCACTATACCTTTTTTTGCATCGTTAAGTTCTGAAAATTAAACTTAAATTTGTGAATCTTATCGATGTACTTGGCAACAAAGAGCACATGTTGGAATCAAATTCAGCATCGTTTCTCAAAAATATCATGAAATCTAAAACTTTGAGGTGTTTGAATACAATAAATATTGTGGTTTTATAAAGGAGGATTTGAGGATTTGCCACCGCAAAAGATGTGCCTTTGAGGATTTTCCACTCAATGTCTCACTAACATACGGGTCTATCAACAAATCATCAAATACACAACTTTACACAGGCAAATTCTCAATTTTTTTTCTTTTATAAACCGTAGTATTATAAATACCCAGGTATTTTTGGAGTTTTTAAAACTCCACCAGAGACCATTTCTTTTACAAAACAACATTTTGCTGTTACGGTGTGGTGGGAGGCAGCCGCATCTAGTCTCGTATACATCAAAACCATGCAAGATTTGGCCGTCCAAGTATCATCTACCACTACAAAAAGCCTAATATTAGACGGTACATCACAGATAGTTCCCCAAAACTGTCAGTGTTAAATACAAGTACAAACGTTTTTAGTTTAGAGACCATCTGTATTGCTGTCAGCACCAAAAACTATATGTGAAGATGTAATATCAACCATCTATGATATTACCGAATAAACACAAACCGTCTTTGGTATATCACAGATGGTTTTTAATACAAACCGTCTGTGATAATTTCACTATATTAATTGCGCGCAGACTCGTTCAACCCTCTGTCTTAAATTCCAGATCTAGCTACTGTTTTGAGCTGGAGGTAGGGGCTTTGAGGCGGCGATTTGGTGAAAGGAGACTATTTGGCAAGAGTGATTGTAGATCTATTCATTTCTTGACTACCTATGTTTAGTAATTTATTCCTAATTGCATTATAATTTAGATCTATAGTTTTTGGTGAAAGAAGAATTGAATATGGTTTAAATCGAGCTAGCTTGATCTAGAGAGAAGTTTATTTCCATCTAGAGAGAAGTTGATTAACTATAGGTAGTTTATTAACCATAGATTTAGATCTAGAGAGAAATTTATACATCTAACATGGTTTAGGGTTTAGTCAATTCATAGTTTATGTCTACTTAATTTAATTTAATTAGTTATTCTTGCTAAACTGTTAATTATATGGGTAACGTAGGACCGAAGCAAGATGTATGTTGGGAACCGTGTGAGTAAAGAGTACATTAATGACGTGTTTGTGTAACATCCCAAAATTTTGAAATTTGAAAATGTGAAGCTCTTGAAATATTTTTGCAATATATTCTATTCTGAATTTGGGAATTTCATGGTGTTTCTTAAGTTTTTGGATGAGGTTCCAACATTAGAAGTAAAAAGAAATATACAAATAATGGAAGTTTAAAATTTTAAATACGAATCTGAAAAGATGATCCAGTATAAGGAAGGAGGAATCGCAAATAAAAATTTGGATTCCATATTCGAAATATGTATAAATGAACAAGCCTAAAAAAATGTAGAGGTAGCCGTGTAACGAAATAAATGTACAACATACTACATACATATAAATATGTGTATGTATATATATATATATATGAGGAGTTTAGCAATAAAAAAATGAGAATTAGGTGTGAAGGCAAGGAAACAATATATATATATATATATATATATATATATATATATATATATATATGTAAATCATTTCAAGAAGCAAACATTTGCATCTAAATAATTGAACCAAAAATCCCAAAATTCTGAATTTTGAAACAATGGAAAAACTCAAAAATCAATGAATCCTAATGAAAATATAAAATTTAAATTACAAATCCAGAAACTCAAAACCCTACTTGAGCCTTTCTTTTCCCCTTTTTCCTTCCTTTTCTTTCTCCCCTCACTTCCATGTGGGCCCCACCAAACTTTCTCTTTCCATCCCCTCTCTCCTTTCCCTCCCTGCCATTGGGCCCAGCCTCCCGAGCGCCCCTCCTTTCTTCCCCCTCGCCCGCACTCTCTCTCTCTCTTCTTCCTCCTCCCTTCGCTTTTCTCGCCCGCCAGCATACCTCCCCGTGGCACCCATGCGCCACCGTCGCCTCCCCGAGCTGTCCATCCGCCCGGGCGACGCGCTCGCACCCGCCCCCGGTTTTGCCCTCGCCGCCCACAGCTCAGCGCCACCGCCCACCGTTTTGCCTCAACCCCGTCGCGTCACTGGCCACGTGGCGCAAGCCTTCTGTCGCCCCGCGCGCGCGCAGCGCAAAGCTGCAAGCCGCGCCGTATAGTCACGCGCGAGGATTCACCATGATCTCCACACCTGCCCGCCCTGCCCCGCCGCCGCGCGCCCTGCAACCGCTCGCTTCGCCACTCGCCGACTTGACAAGTCGGGTGGTCTCTCGGTGGTAGCAGCGCTTGCGCGGCTATAAAAGCCGCCGAGGATCACAATGAGCTCCCCAGGCTGTCTTCACCTCTTAGCAATTAGGATTTTGAGCCTCCTCGCCGCCGGCCTTGCTCTTCTTCCCCACCGTCGGCCACCAGGCTTCCCCGCTAATTCCCACTAGGAGACTTCGATTCCGCCCGCTGGAGCCATCTCCGGAGTGCCGTGAGATCATTCCGGCCTTCCCTGCGCCTCCCAAAGGCCGTAGCATGCCGGCACCGAGAAGCTCCCCCGCGACACCATGGCCCCCGCTGCCGGCTAACTTCGGGCCCTCCCCGGCATGGGCAACCGCACGGTGAGCATATCATCATCTCCTACATGCTCGGCCACGCTCTAATTCGCCTCTTCTTCCTCCCGTTCGCCGGTGCCCCGAGTCATCCTCGCCTCCCGCCGCTCGCGTCGACGCCGGCCACCCCCAACGCCACCTCCACCCGTGATGACACTACCAGGGGCTTCACCACTCGCCGGGGGACCCATTTTGCCCGTTACCCCCACCTCCCCGGCCGAGCCTCGCCGGCAACGTCTCCGGCCAAGCTCGCCCCCGAGTTTCCTCTGCCTCAGCCCTGCACGCTCGGCTCGAAGGTGTTCCTTCGCTCCCACCGTCAGGTAACACCCCGAGACTAAATGGCTAGCCGAGTGCGTGTTCACCCCAGCGACCCTGGTTCGATCCTAGTCGGCTGCAATTTCTTCCCATCTTTTTATCTTGATTTTTGCAGCCCATATTAATTAGTAAAAATCAGGAAAAAGTTGGAAACAATTTAGGGAATGTAATAAATTTAGTAAGGATGTAAAATAGGATACTTAACATGGAAATATCAGATTATTTACTAAATGAACAACTAATGTAGTTTGAATATTTAATTGAGGTTTAATTACCAATTAAAGGCATTAAGAGGAGTAGTGGCTTTGGATAAATATTTATATTTAATAAAGATGACACTTAATTAACATGTAAGCCTAAATGCCCAATAGCTACCATGCCAAACAAACCCCGGTGACATATTTTAACATAATAACCCTAGGTCATCAAGTAACAAAATAATCTCACAGACATATAGATACTCTAAAGTAAACATGCAACCATTAACACGAGTAATTAGAGTCACTTAAAATGATACATATTGAGCATAATTGTACATATAATAAGTTAGGACCCATAAGAGTGGATCCTAATTCAACTTAAACTTAGCTTAGCTATGAATGAAGATACATAAAATATGATAATGGGATTATTAGAGATTTAAATTTTAATTAATCTAATTAGTAAGTAAAGGCCTATACCAGAGATTATTCTAAAAACATAATAAAGATATCCAAGTGTTATAATACCTTTAACTAAAAGATTTATAGAATAAGTACAGATCTCATCCATCAGTCCAGTTTGCCTTTACCATAACCTAAGTTACAAGGAATACATACCCAGCCAGACTCGTATTTCGATACATAGGTCTACCCTAACTCATGGAACTTCATTGATAAATACGAAAATAATAAAAGAGGTTATTAATAAAAAGATCGAACCTCGTCTTTCTCCAATCGGCTATGTTTGGCCACTTCTTTTCCAAAGTAAATAATCCCTGTAGATACTTCCTCACTTATGATCCCTTATTATCCTAAAATTTTCCCTCATGGTAAAGCTATTCAGATAACTCGTTCTCTCACTCAAACCCAGCTACTGCTGTGTTTGCAACACACTAAGCCGAATCATCCTCCTATTCTCAAACCATAATAAATGCATAATTTAAAGTAAATCGGGCATTTAAAGTATTTGGATTTATTTGGATCTTTTGAGTTATTTGCCTTTATTTGTATTCAGTCATTAGCGTGTAGCTAGATAGTGGAGTCCTGAAGAATCAAAGGATCGGGCGTGATCAAGAGCGAAGCGAAGATAAAGACCAGAAGCCCAAGAGAAAGCTATGAGCGAGCTCAAGATCGCGGTAAACCGCGCCAGGCGAGTCAATACTTTGATCATGTTGAACCTATATTTTCTGCAAATTACTTCGTTTTAAATTATCAAATTACATGCTGCTATTTTATATACAAATACATGTTTAATTTGAGATTTTAGTTATATGCCCATCCTTTGTCTTGAATAAAATTACCCCTCCTTTGGAATATTGGAATGTGTGAACCTTGTCACCCTAGAAAAATTATAATAGTAACCTTTTCAAAAATAAGTCCCTAATTATACGCCAAGCTAAGTACTGCATAGGTACTCAGGGGCGTTGAAATGCCCAAAGCATCCGCATCACTTTCAAGCATGAGAAACTGATTTGGAAAGTCATGATAGGAATGACTGGAATATGTTGGTACAATTATTTTATGTTCCCAAAAACCCTAACTTGCTTATTTATCTGGGCGGATGGTTCGTGGGGATGTGGTGCAGGGATTGCATAATTGGGATTAGTGGTTGAACCGCCCAGATAACATTAAGGACCGAATCATGTGATGACCTCCCGAGTTATAACAAGACAACCACAAGTCGGCAAAATGTAGGCGAGCTAAATAATTTGCATTAACTTAGTATGGGTTGCGCCAGTATGATCATGGGCGGGTAGAGGATGACCATATCCTCCGGCATGATGATCACGGGCGGGTAGAGGATGGCCACATCCTCCGGCGTGATAGCGCAAGAGGGGGCTTCCAGAAGGGTGGGCGTACTTGGAGGAAGTGGAAACCTTAGCGGACGTAACCCCTGCTAGGGAAATGCATTGTAACGGACCTGTGATAGACTACTCGACCGCATGTCTATGGAATCATGTGGGGCAATGAGTGGGATTATCTCTTGTGGGTAAAGTGTGCCAACTCTGCAGAGTCTAAAACTATTCGAATAGCCGTGCCCACGGTCAAGGGCGAATCATGGGAACTTTGCTAGATATAGTTCTGTTTCAAAACACTTTATGGGTGGGAATGGAAAATGGAGGGTGTGGATGGCCCTAGTTTGGTTTTCCCTGGGTGTTGTCCCAGTGATGAGAAAGTAATATATGGTGTGATGCCATACGTATTTGATGGTGTGATGCCATAAGTATTGTACGGTGTGATGCCGTAAGTATTGTATGGTGCGATGCCATAAGTATGAAAGATTATGATGATATTAGACATATGATGTGATGCCATATGTATGAAAAATCATGTTAATATTCCTTGAACATTATGTTTTGTGCCAAAGCTGCTAGGTCTCAAGAAATTTTATGTATTGTATTTCAAATAAGTGGCACTTCTAATCTTACAAATTAAAATATGGAAGGAATAAACAGGGTCATGAGTAAAGGAGATGTATGATTGTAGTATACACGTAAAGGTTTGGTGGATCCATGTCGATCATAAATAGGAAACGATAGAGTGGATTATGAGAGAAATACATTGGTAGAGTCTGAATGAGTATATAAGTCAGATAGATGATTTAAATGATTTTTGGAGATTTAGGGAGTGCAAAGGTAATTGCTGGATTAATTCTTGGGAGTTGTTGGCGATAATGGGATTAATAGGCTTTGATCAATTACTGGATGGATGAATTGAATTTTGGATACTTGGAGGTATGATATCAATTATTGGAGTATAAAGTTGATCAATGATATTCTTGATGGATGAATACTAGTGAATCGTAAACTGGATAAATAATATTCTTGGTGGATGAATACTAGTGAATTGTAGACTTGATCAATGATATTTTGGTGGAGGTATAATAGTGAATTAGTTAGAGATAGATAATGGAAAGTAAGGTTGATTATTAGGAGAGCAAATTATGGTTGCGGATCAATAACAAAGTGATTGGATTGTTAGGAATTTGGAATACAAAAGATATTGGTGGAATAATCAAATGATATTAGATAGATGATGTCACTAGCTGTTTGGAGTTTTAGGCAGCAATTGATCGGTGGTTTATATAAATTATGATACTCGTTGTTTGGGGATTTATGAAGCAATATAATTGGTGGATTGCATAATTGATGATAATCGTTGTTTAGAGTCATAGATAGCAATCAATATGGAAAGAGTATGATCGGTGGACTGATTAAATGATGTCATTCGCTGTTTGGAGTCTTAGACAGCAGTCAATAAAGAAAGTGTATTTTGGTGGATTAAGTCGATTATGGTAGTCGCTAGGTGGAGTATAGGCGGTAACAATAGCACTATGATTAAATAATAACAAAGCTACTAAAAGCGATTTTTGGCAAATAAAATAACCCGAGCCTCTCCTTTGTTAAGCCATGCATACTATTTATTTGCATTCTGTGTATTGGCTCATGAGCACGGGTTGGAGTGCTCACACTCGCTTTGCGACAAAATTCAGAATCGGGATCGATCACCTCACCTCAAGCAACAAGATTGGACATCCCGCCGAGAAGATGAAGATGTCAAGGGCTAGGTCGCGAACCTCCGCCACCGCTTGTGGGCATGTCTCGAAGGTCCCACATGTGTGCTTCGTTCTTCATTCTGCAATTTATTGAGTTCGCCCGATCGGCCCATGAGTAAGTCTATTATTTTAATTACGCTTCCGCATGATATGAATTTTGATATTCGAATCAGAATCTGTGAGCACTATCTACGATCTAGGAATAGTGCGGTGGAATCACAGAGGATTTCGGATTGTGAAATCCGGGTCCGACAGTTTGCTTTTATAAGGGCTGTCGAGGAAGATATATTGAATAAGGGGGTGGAATCTATATAATGTCCATGGATTGACTACGATAATCTAAAGATGTTTAAGAACCAAGCACAAATTAAAGCGCACTTGATTTGAAGGGGTTTCAAAAAAGGGTATACGCGTTGGACCAGTCATGGTGAAGAGCAGACTACACAAGAAGGTAGTAATAATGATAATCGTCGACAAAGTCAATGATATGTTGCTGGATGATCTTAATTATGGTTATGATTCAGATAGGCTGCATGATGACAATCTGGATCAGATACTTCGCGATGCAGAAGGAAATTATGATGAAAGAGTATGTTAGATTCTGGGTCTTGATGGAAAACTCGGAGAAACCTTTGTTCATGTGCTGCAAGTCAAAATACACGAGGTTGTCAGCTGTGGTTGAACTGCTGAAATTGAAGGCAAGCAACGGTTGATCCGACAAGAGTTTCACAGCACTATTACGTCTTTTAGCGAACATGCTTCTAGAGGAAAACAAGTTGCCCAAAACCACGTATAAAGCCAAGAATATTCTTTGTCCATTGGGAGTAGAAGTAGAAATAATACATGTATATCTGAACGATTGTATCCTCTACCATAAAGAGTATGCAAAGATGCATGCATGTCCGGTGTGCAACGCCTCCCGATACAAGCGTAAGAATCAACCAGATGACAGCGAGGGAATAGAGGTGAAGAGGAGACCTCCTGCTATGGTACAGTATCTTTCTGTAATTCCCCGATTGAAGCGATTTTTTACGAACCCAAAGGAAGCAAAACTGCTGCGTTGGCACTCGACCCACACTTGATCGCCATGGATACCATCAACGAGGATGCATCATTCATTGAGAATTACATCACAAATGCATTGGAGGCTTACCAGAACAAGGAATTCATACTTATGCCCTACAACCAGGGGTAAGTGCTGCACTAGTGGCTATACTTGTTAATTTGTACTTTATAAGCAACACGAACTTAGGTTTAATGACCATGATGTACCTGTGTAGGTTCCACTAGATTTTAATTGTAATTATACCAAAATAGAATAAGGTAATATACCTTGATTCCCTAAAGAGGACCAAAACCGACTTCACAGTTGTCCAACAATTAATCAACAGGTAAACGCATTTTCTCCATGGATAACTCTATTGCAGTCTTCCCTTCCCAATGAGTAAGGCTATCTTCTTGGAATCACGTAGGTCGTTCGCCACGTACGTTGCAAAGGTACAGAAATATGAAAGGATGGATGCCCTACAACACAATCTACATTTCTCGGTATTCGCTTGTACACAATAATCCTATATAACAATGCATAGTAATGCCTATCGAACTAACAAATTCTATTTTTGCAGTGCCACCAGCAGCTGTCGGGCAACACCAGTGGATTCTATGTTTGCCATAACATGCAACTGCTCGTCGATTCTGCGAAGATCAATATTGATCCTCAGGTTAATTTGTCAATCTTACGATAATTATTTCATACTTATCAATTTACATATGTATGCACGACATTGATCTTCTTACCGACAATTTCTGTCCATCGCTACAACTCTGATGGAACAGCCTAACCTCTCAGAGATTCAATAACAGTGTGCATATTTCTTTTGGTCTAAAGTCATAAAAAAGATGGACAATTCCACAATGTATAACAAATTTCACTAGGTGATTGAGCTTCACTGTTCATGTGTATATTTATTCATGGATAGATAATTTATTTCATTCCTGTTAATTGATTTGTGGAATGGATGTTCTTGTTTCTGAAATAAATGAATATGAATTGGATGTATTATATTGTGTTGATATGCTAGCTTGTTTTAGAGGGCATGGCTAGCATTTCCTGAGACTAGCCAACAAACAGAAATAGATTTAGGAATAGAAAAGAATATCATAGACGGTTATTAACTCATAACCATCTGTGATTGTTGACTATCACAGACAGTTTTTAATAGAAATCGTCTGTGATATATTGATTATCGCAGACGGTTTCAACTACAAACTGTCTGTGATATTAATATCACAGACAGTTTGTAGTTGAAACCATCTGCGATAATCAATATATCACGGATGGTTTCTCTTAAAACCTGTATGTAATAGTTGACAGACGGTTTTTATTAAAAATCATCTGTGATAGTATTCATCACAGACAGTTCAAAAGCCGTCTGTGATGACATCACATTATTACTGATACATAAACTTAGACGGCTCGTGAAACCATCTGTGATGGCATTTTTGAACTGTATGTGATTACTTTTTGTGTAGTAGTGATCTTCGTATTTGTTCTTTTCCAAATTATACTATATACTCATATTGTATTACATTCTTTCGGTTTCTTTTCTACAAGTTAGCTAATGAAATTTGGATAAAAAGAAGCATTACCATGACTTATTTGAATGTAAAAAACTTGACTTCAAATTTCAAATTAGATATTCAAAATTGTTAATTCTAGATTTGAATCTACATATTTTAGTTATTAGATAATTTGTTGAAGTTTTTTGAAAAACCCAATTTTCATTTGAACCAATCAAGTTGCAAAATTCCGCTTATTTTGGAAAGTTTGGTCTTAATTTAACATTAAATTCAATAACTCTTATTATCCCTCCAAAGAAATATTGCATTCAATATTGCAACATCCAAACGCACCTTGATTTTTCTCAAAACTACAAAAAAAAATGTTGTATTCATTAACTATAGTATCTCGTAGATGGGGCAATGAAAATTGTAGTTTTCAAATACTGCAGTTTGTAAATACTATAACATCCAAAAGGCTAGCTTTGGAAACTACAATTTTTGAAAACCACAGTTTTTCAATTTGCAGGCATGAAATACGACATTGTATGAATACTACAGTTTTTTATAGTATTGGCAAAAACCACGATGCGTTTGGCAATTGCTGTATTTAGTATAGTGTTTTCTTTTCTAAAAACAGTTGTATCATTGTTAAGAACATTTAAGCATCTTGGATGCATGCATGGATATGAAGCACCAACGAACATTATTTCTATAGCTAGTTTTTATATGCACTTGTCCATGGTTGCCCTAGCTTTTATATATACTAATAAATATCACTACCACACAAAGGGACATCACAAACGGATCTAAACCCTCATCACAGATGATTTCTGAATCGTCTGATTTATTGTATCTATGATAATAGGTGGTTATCATAGACAGCTCGTAAACCATCTGTGATAAGTCACAACACAAATGGTTTTTCAAAATAAACATCTGTGATATGTTAGATATTATAGATGGTTCTTAAACATAACTGTCTATGATATCTGGCATATCACATACGGCTAATATAAATAATCGTCTGTGATATATCAGATATCATAGATGGTTCTTAAACATAACCATCTATGATATATGACATATCACAGACAGTTTTGTGTTACAAACCATCTGTGATAGCTCTTTGAATAGCTAAAATATTTTCTAATTTTTTGCTAGCCTCAGGAAATTCTAGTCATTTCCTCTGAAAACAAGTAAATAGATCACAAATAATTGCAGATCTTATAGCACATGATAAGCATTACACAGATCTTACAAATGAATTACAACTAAATGAATTACAATTGACTAAAGTACAACTGAATGAATTGTTTAATTTTCATAAAAAATGAATTTTAATAAAGCACAATTGAATGAATTACAATTGAATCAAATGTTTGAACATCTATTAATTCTTGTCGTCGAGGTTGTTAGAGAGCAGTCCTCGAACTTCGGAGAGCTTGTCAAGATCGAATTCACTTGAGTTGGTTCTCATGCCCTGTCACTAGAAAGAGTAAAGTCATAAGAGTGTGTAGTTCTTATTGCTCTAAGCAAGCAATTTGTCGTTATGTAATTTTTGATGTAGGATGTGTTTTTGTTGATGCATTCTCGAGGAAACCCATTGGTTCTTGTGTCGCTGGGCTTCTTGGATCATGTGTATATACATAAGCAATGAGTTATCATATTTATCGGTATTACATGAATGCAGAACTTTATTGTACATATTTACAATGTTCAGCATCATAGAAGTGAGGCGTCAAAGTTGAATAGTTGGAATAAGTCATTGAAGCCCACAATGAAGACGCCCGGGTTGTGGAGGAAATGTGCCTCCGTGTATCTGACAGCGAATCCACTTTGCCGGTTTAACTTCCGCTCATTGGACCTCTACATGTACTAGGCATGCAATCTCCTGCAAGCTAATCCAACCGGGTAATTGTGACTCGGACACCAATGAAATTCCGAGGGAGTACGTCCAGGCTGTGAGAGGTAACTTAATCTTCTTCAATGTAGCCTTACTGCCTCGCTTGCGATATATCTTCCCGGGAAACAACTTGGTATGATTTTCCTGTTTGGTTGGCATTGTCTCCATGGGAGCCAATATGGTGGCTTTCTGAAGTGTAGGTTGAGGTGGAGTCACAGAGGGTTCTATTGTACAAGCATGGTCATGTGGAGATTGCAACACTGTAGGGTCCAGGGCGATGTCCCTCTTGGACCACTGGACAAATGTGTGGACGGTGTCCCTTAGTGTTATGATCTCTTCGTTTGGGGATTTCTCCAGCGGGGCAGACCTGAAAACGTCATTAATCATGTCCACCTAGACCTTCGCAAAACCAATCCCTAGTTGGGCACCGTGCACCAGCGTTCCTGGCAGGCAAGGATATGCCATCCCCCACCCAGTTTCAATGGGAATGGAGCTAACAAGTCTGACTCTGAGATTGCACGGCATGGGCTCCTACATAATGATTCACAATGAGCTAAGGCGTCTACCAGGTCTATCTATCTAGCATTCTAGAGATGTACATTACCTAGATGTCGTCGATAGATAAGTGGATATCGCTATGTTCAGAATGTGGCATGGACGCACAGCTATTCCGACGTTGAGGGGGACTGGCTATTACAATAACGGGGGTGGCTTGCAACTGGTTGCAGACTTGATTCAGCTCTTCCCTCAATGAATCTATCACTCCTTGAAGTGAGGCAGCTATCTCTCCTCGAAGTGAGGCAATTAGCTCTCTTCGAAGTTGTGCACGAATCTCCTGGTTTAACGGTTTCTCACGCTCAGCCTTGTATCTCTTCCTACTCCTATACACCTCGGAGTCGTCTAGGAATCCCTGTAACTCCAAGGCCTCATATGCGACCTGGGTGCTCTTTATTTTCTAGAGCTGTGGATAGTATATCCCTTTCCCTGACTATTTCGAAGGAGCCTTGGGAAGATTCGGTAGTCAATGTTTGCTGCAATAGGCAATCATATTATTTTAGACCACATGAAGTTATGGACTTATTAACAACTAAGTAGTTTAATATATCTTATCAAACGTTGGCACTCTTCCTCTTCTATGGGGTTTTGAAAGAGGTGATGTCCGAAGACGTGGTTGGTGACCTCGCTCTTAACTAGTTTCAGGGGCGCTCATTTGTGATCCCAGCAAATAGTGGGGAGGCCTTTAATAGGATTGCGACCTCGTCCTCTCTCTTCCATTGTGAGATTTTACCCATATACCCAGTGTTGCCGAGTCTGTGAAGGTGAGTGTTTTGTGCCTGGAGAGCCTTGTGTGCCACACTTTATGTTGAAATTTAGTCATCATCTTCATCCACACAAAGACCTCCTATGTATCCAGCGACACGAAAGGATACCTCATGAAGGGCATCCGATCCTTGTTCATGTACTACGTGACAAGCATGTCTTAAAGGTCTTCCATGCTTTTCTCATCGCGAGAAATGTCTGCCATCACACGAGTCCCTCGACTTCTGTTGGGATCTCAAACGACCTTAAAATTTCCACCCACACCTGCTCTTGCTCTACTTCTACCAGAGACTTCCAGTTTGCTATGTTAATGAGGACCCATTCCCTTATAAGTATCCTATAGGTAGTCTGAAATGTTGTCGCTGCTTTCTTCGGTTGCATAGGGACCTCACCGAGAGAGACCTCCGTGATGGTCATCCGGCCCTCAGGCCTTTTCAATATTCCTCTACCACGCTTAGTTACACTGGTCTTCAAAGCGTCAGACACATTCAACAACATCGATGATGGCAATGACTATGCAGACATCATCTCTTTTACAAAAAAAAACTAATTACAGTGAGCTATGAGTATAAACATTGGCACATGGTTGATTTTTGTACTTTAATGTTCTTAAAGTAGTTGTTAATAAATAAGAATATTCGATGACGTATATTATTGCTACAAGTTCTCTTTGCAACTAGAGAGAGAGAAAGAAGTGGACTAGCACAAATTCAGCCCGAAAGATTCCCAGAAATTTAAATAGCTTTTCTTTTTAGAAAATAGCAGGATATTCAAATAAGCCAAGAAAAATAGCTAATGAAATCAAAAATTTCCAAGAAAATTCAAATAAGTACTTTGGAACCTTAGAAACTCAAATAAAGCCATTTTGGATTTATTTGACATTCAGATTAATCACATTAAATCATTTTAATTTTTGGAAAATCAATTTTAGTTTTAATTTACTTCAAGAAAATCATGAAAATTTTATAAAACCTTGTTTCAAACAAAAGATTTTGAAAAGCTCTAAAATTGGGATATTATAGTCAAGATACTAAAATCATTGGATACTCGGACAACTATCCTTTTGATCCCTATAATGCCAAATTACAAACTGAATTTGTCTTTCTAAGTAGCAATATGACCATATCCTAGAAGCCTGTTAAGCAGACAATAATTGCTATGTTAACTAACCATTCAGAGATAATAGCACTATTTAAGACCACTCGTGGGTGCATATGGTTTAGAAAATTGATACATCATATCCAAAAGTCTTGTGGTGTAATGGTGGATAAAACTCTCACAATCCTCTATAAGGATAATACTGCATTGTGTAGATAAAGAATAGCTATGTCAAAACCCTTATAAAAAGGAATATACTCCCAAAGTATTTCTATTCCCATGAACAGCAAGAGAAATAGAATATACAAATACAGCATGTTCATGGCATTGGCATGAAAAGATCTTAAAGAGATTATGAAAGGGGATATTAATCTTCATATGCATATTCATCTTTGAGATGAAGTGTTGCACTCTTATTTCCCCTTAATTAAGTTTTGATCCACTAGGTTTTCTTAATCGAAGTTTTTAATGAGGCATCACATGTAATGATAAGAACGTGAGCTATGCATTCTTTTCTCTTTGCTGATTTTTTTTCTCATTAGATTTTGTTGAACGAAATTTTAATGAGGCTTGAACATGGCATTGATTACGTATCCAAGAGGAGTGTTGCGATATTATGATATGTGGACACTTTATCCAAACCAAAAGTCCTAATAGAATATGTGTCCCTACCTTGTCGTACAAGAAAAAAAAACACCCCTCCTAGGCTCCTACCACTGTATAAATAGGGATGAATTGCATATTGTACACACACCTGGATCTCACATCTATATAATAAATAAAGTTAAGAGGCTGTCAAGATAACATCTTTTGTCTGCTTCTACTTTGTGTTTGATCATGGGCGACGTAACCACTGCTTCAAAACAGATTCCGTTGCTAATTATTCGTCGATATATCTCTCTCAGAGGTGGGCTGTGAATTTCCCGACGTTCTTTTAATACATGCTGAGTTACTTCCTATTTGTTCATGAATTGAGTACTTCTCAATGGGGGTTGAGGAAACACTTGCGTTTGGTTCGGCTGGACTGTAATCGCATTACATTACATGTAATCGGTTAGTAGCCCAGGCAAAAAGCCCAATCCGCTCGAGATGGGCTGTAAATGTAATGAAATGCGATACCGGCCCAGGCTCTCGCTGCTCTTCTCACGATCCCGTCATTCCCCACGAACGCCTCGCGGAGACGCCAACTCAACACAGGCAGAGCGGCGGCGCCGGCATACCTCTCGCACGGGCTGCGGCGCTGCGACGGCGACTGCTTGCTTCCTGCCCGCCGTGTCGTCGGGATCGGCTCTCGGTGAGGACACTCGCAATCCGACTCCTCCCTCCCCCGCCCTTCTCCAAGCAAAACCCCTCCTCTCCTCACCCTAGCCCTTACGCCATCTGTCTGCAAATCTGACGATCACTGCCCGATTCGGGAGCTCTTTGGCGAATTATCTATCTAATTTTCGCAGTTTTTTCGTTTTCTCATCGGTTCGTTTCATTCTTCTAGTCGATTGATTTGGATCTGTTGATGACTAACAACAGAGTCTGCAGGTCTTGCAATTGCTGCTCGTCTTCTTGCCGACTGAGAGTTAGTATCCGTGTGATTGGTTTGCATCTTGTCAGGTGTGTTTCGTTTGCTGCTTGTGTTTGGTTTTTCCAACAATTACTTAGTCCAAACAAAACGCTGTATTGAATTTTTTTTAAAAAAAACTGTTCCCCAATTGAACCAAACAGATCCAGTAATAATCCATTCCCCCGCACCAAATGCACTGTATTCCCATTCCATTAACAGTGACGTTGCTGTTTCTGAACCAAGCACCACCTAGATCAAGTCTTTTGATGTATCCTCCATGTTACTCTGCATAGACTAATTACCAAGTTTCTTTGTGTAAATAGTACTAATTTTCTGTTGCCTTAAATTTCAGTTGCATTAGTATCTCCAGTTTATCATCTTGCTTTGTTCTATTTTTAAGGGTCAACAATGTCGGCTTCAACTGCTGCAATACCAACCGCAAATACAAATGGAAACCATGCACTAAGTTTGGACTCACATTCCAGCCAAGATGTTAGGCGCCGAACAGTTGTTGTTGCAAAAAAGAAAACCACACCTGAGCTTCTTGTTGAAGGTGGAGCCAATGGGGTCTCAGATGATAAGATCACTAGCAAGAAGGATCTTAGTCATACTATCCATGGAGAGTCGGTTCTTGACAAGTCAAAATATTCATCTGTGGCAAGAAAGGATGCAATTGCTTCTGCAGCTACTGCTGAACGTCGAAAGAAAAGCATTACTAAACAAGAAAAGGCCAAGTGGGAAACTGCCTTAAGTGTGCTAGTGAAGCTTTGCCTTCTTGTTTCGGCTATTGCTTGGATGGGGCAGTTGTTATGGACATGGCAAAATGGCGATTTACCATTTACAGCACTGGATATGGACAGCAGACTATCCAAGGTGGAGGGTTTCAAGAAGACGACCAAGATGCTTCAGGTACAGCTGGACATTTTAGATAAGAAGCTAGGAAATGAGATTGACAAAACAAAAAGGGATATCACAAAGCAATTTGAAGACAAGGGCAACAAGTTAGAGACAAAGATGAAGACATTGGAAGGCAAGACTGACAAATTGGATAAGTCACTTGCAGAGCTGAGGGACATGGGTTTTGTTTCTAAGAAAGAATTTGATGAGATTGTGGGTCAGTTGAAGAAAAAGAAAGGTTTAGATGGTACTGACAAGGACATAAGCTTGGACGATATAAGGCTATTTGCCAAGGAGATAGTTGAGATGGAGATAGCAAGGCATGCAGCTGATGGCCTTGGAATGGTGGATTATGCATTACGATCTGGTGGGGGTAAAGTGGTTAAGCATTCGGAAGCTTTCAAGAAAGGTAAGAGCTTTTTTGCTAGTAATAATGCCATGCATGAAGCAGCTCAAAAAATGCTGGAGCCAAGTTTTGGGCAGCCGGGAGAGTGTTTTGCACTGGAAGGAAGTAGTGGATTTGTGGAAATCAAGTTAAGGACAGGAATAATTCCTGAGGCAGTCACACTAGAGCATGTTGACAAGGTAAGGTTATTTGTCTCTTATTATCGTAATGTAATATTGCTTTGTTTTTACGTTTTCGCATGATCTGTCCAACCTCACATTATGTAGCTTATCTTGTTTTGGTGCCATGACTCGTCTATTGGAAAGTTTCTGAAAATTATTTTTTTCTAATTTCAACTTCAAATAGCATTGCGTGTAGCTTTATTTATTCTTTCATAGTAATAGTATTCTGTTTGTACTTCTTTTTTCTTCTCCTTTGCGAGGCTATATTGCTCTATTTTGTAAAGAAATTATTTGAGCTATACTCCCCCTCAAAACTATTCGTTAGCAAATGTAGCTGTCTGAAGTTGTTGTCTACAATACACTTTGATTAGCCACAAGGCTCACAACTTCCCCTCTGTTTTTAGTTGAGCTAATGTAGCTTTTTTTTGGTCAATCACTCAATTCAGAAAATAGTGTCAAAATAGTCCACAAGCCTGTGCTCAAATGGCCCATTGTTAGGAAGTTAGCGATTAGTTTCTATTTATTAGGATATGATTAAGATTAGATTCTATTTGTTAGGGGGACTTAGCTTTGTAAGAGGGTTGTTGCATACTATTGGAATTAAGCAATGAATAATGAAGAAATATTCCCAAGTCCCTGATTCTTAGCTTTAGTCTCTCCCTAGGCCGGCTACTCTAGATCTGTTCCTCACCCCAATCGGTACCCTCATTCATCTAGCGTCGTTCTATCCTAAGTCGTCGCCATCCGACCTCCCTCCGACGGTGTTTATCCCCTGTCATGAACTAGGTTCATGACAGATAACTGGTTGTGTATTCTGATTACAACATTACCAATTTGTGTTCTTATTTTACTGATGACTAATCTCGATTTGGCAGTTGGACATGCTGCCATTATATTGTGCCCTGACAAACCCATCCTTACCATCAGACCTGAACTAATCTTAACCTGCTATGTCCACTTTAATATGGTGTCGGGCTCCTTTGGGTTGAGTCAGGTACCATAATTCATAAAAGAAATTATTTATCATAGATGTGTTTCCTTGGTAAGGGAGTGCAATGAAACAGATGGATGGGGCCTCGTGAACTTGTGCCCGGATGATGTGGTGCAGATTGGGAGATAAATGGGATTGATTTAAATGAAGTTGGATTTTGTTCTTTCATTTATTTAATTGAAGTTTGCCATCTCTCTTGAATAGAGATTGCGCCTAACAAATTGGGATAGACATAAATCGAACTAGCGATGAGATAGAATACAAACTAAATGAATGAGTCATGGTACTCGCCACGGCTGTCGCCTCGCCTTATGAGCGAGAAATGGGGGAATGAGCCAGACAAAAGGTGATTAGAGACAACGGCTCGTCGATCTTTGGTCAGGGCAGCGGATCTGACACTTAAGCCACCTATTTGTTGTCACCGCCGGCTTGCCGTTGCGGATTCCACGCCACTGCTATTGAATCTCAGCCTGTCACTGCTGGATCTGGCTGCACATCGCAGCTGCTGCTGCTGTCAGCACTCGCAATAGTCGTCTCGTCTCCATCTCCAGCGGCGGTGACAGGTGGGCATGGAGGTTGTGCGTCGGCTGCAGTAGCTGGTGCCCCACTCCTCCCCTCTGGCTTGCCCTTGTTCTGGCGGTGGCATGATTGGCAGCTGGCCTAGCTTCAAAGAGTATCTCTGTTTTGTACAACCGTTCCAAAGCAACTCATTAGGCAAGCTAGCAATGCCCAACCTGACTTGAACCATAAAGCAGACTCATTAAGCCCACAACTGTAGTTGCAGCTCTTCATTACTTGCTTGACAGATCCTGGACGCATTGACGTGGAGTTGCAAAATTCCAATGAACTTGCAGATGGACATGAGTGGTGTCCCCACCCACTATTGGAAGCTACCTGACCTGGTCATGTCTGAGAGTGGCATGGCATTGCTCGAGGAGAACAACTCTCCCCCGGTCCCCCTGTTCGCAGCCTCACACCAACTGAGATGGCAGGCTGTTATAAGAAAGGGTTGTTGTTCTTCAATTGCGATGAGCCCTTACATCAAGGTCACCAATACAAGCGTTTGTTCTGGTTGGAAATTGCGACGAGAACAACAGCAGTGGACAAGAGTGAAATACTCGCCTCCACCTGGACTACAGATCAAGGACAAGCTGTCTTTCCAGAGGAGAAATGTTACAGCCCATAGAGGGTCCAAGATGGGGGTGCAAGGGACAGCAGCAGCTGCTGCCTTATCATTAGATAGTTGCTTAATAGCTAAGTTACTCATTTAGTTCAGATCAAGGTTCAAAAAACCGGTACCGGCCTAAATCCCGGCTGGAGGCCGGTACCGGTTCCCGGCCGGTAAACGGCAAAACCGGGGAAAACCCGGTCAAATTTTGAATTTGAAACCGGTAACTGGAAAAACCGGCCGGTTACCGCCCCAAAAAACCGGAAAAACCGCTAAAAAACCGGGAAACACAAGAAAAAGTTGAATTTCAGATGTTTCGAAGCATATTTAGCTCATACAATAGGTAATCTAATACAAAAAGGGTTTAAACCAAGCTAGAAGATGCATTATGCAATCACAAAAGACTCACAAATATAAATGCACTTCGAAAAAACCCGGCCGGTTTTTTTTATCCCGCTCACCGCCGGGAAATCCGGTTACCGGCGGTTACCGGCCGGTAACCGCCGGTAATCCGATCCATGGTTCAGATTCTATCTTATCTCTAGTTTGGTTTATCTCTAGTCCAATTTGTTAAAGCCAATCTTTATTTAAGAAAGATGGCAATCTTCATTTGAATTAAACAAAGAACAGAATTATACCCTTGCCTATCCCTCATTCTTGTCTGTTATGTTCCCTTAAAAGGAACATGACAATATGAGATTAGATTGAAGTCCAAAAGAATTTTGTGTCTTCCCAGAATCAGTTTTCAGTAATTCTAAATGGGAAAATAGAGACGATAGAATATTCCAAAAGGAAGATATCAGGTAGGCTTTAACACATGTTTAGTGTTGGAGTGTTAGATTGAAGATACCCACCAAAACTATGTCTTGATTGCTCAAGAGAAAAAAGTCGTTTCGTGGCGTAGGTGATGCTGTGCATGGATTTCAATTATACTTCGCCATCTGTCAAGGCAAATTTGGTTCTGATTTGATTGATTTTGTTCAATTATTTGTTTCTGTGCATGGATTTCAATTATACTTCACCATCTGTCAAGCCAAATTTGGTTCTGATTTGATTGTTTTTGTTCAATTATCTGTTTCTGAATCTCAATTCTTTTTATTTTTGCGTGCTTAGGAATTTAAGATGGATAAGTATAGAGCTATTATGTGAAAATTATTACAGTACTGTCCACTTTCCTACAGTCAGGGTGTAATCATTCGCTTCACATTTGGAACTTTGATACATTATGCTTATCACATGTATAGACTACATTTAATCTTCATTAAGAGTGATGTGTTATTTTCATCTGTGCTACAAAGGGTTTTCCCAGTATTTTAGGAATTTTGTTAACAAGTCAAGAGAGAGTATGAATGTATGATGCATATCTGCATCAGGATGGCAATAGTAAACATAGTGCTGAACGAAAGGGACCATGGAACTTCAAACAAAGTCTTCAGCCATGTATTAATGCAAAATATCAGATACGATTATAAATGTGATGCTAACGTGGTAAAGTCATGCATGTCCTGATTTGCGATGCTGAAGAGTATGGATTATGACAGAGTATAAACTGATTTGCATTCTATAAAAACAACTATTAGGAAATAATTGGTTGTATTAGTATGGACTATGGAGGGAATTGATATTACTTTTGGAGTGGTATTGGGGAAGTTTCTTCCTTTTTCTATTAATGCACGCCTTGGAGTTGTGCTGAAGGATAACTAATTCTTCCTTATCTATTAGAGCAGTTGAGTACTACTTGTTCATTGTCCTTGGGTTAATTGCTTGCTTCATGTTAACATATCCATTCTGCAACATACTTCCCATGGATGAAAAAAAAAATGCGGTGCTCTGTGTATTGCCCAATGGCATCGTTGTCTAGCCTAAAAATCATCAGTATTCGATTCCACTCAGAAAGTTTAGTCCTCTTATCATTAATTAACATAGTTATTTTTTAGCCATGAGACCAAAAAAAGGGGGAATTATAGTGAAAGCGAAGAATGTCCTTTATTTTTGTTTTCTTTTAGTTGAAATGATTGGCTCTTCCATTTTGTTTGTTTGCTACGTGTTCTCTTCTGTCCTTTATTTTCTTGACTTAGTCTTCTGCCTGCTTCATTTTCTTTATGCTAACTTATGGAAATCATTACTTGTCAATGCAGAGTGTGGCCTATGATCGCTCAAGTGCTCCCAAGGATTTCCAGGTCCGTGGATTGTACCAAGGACCTGAAGATGATTCAGACACGGAGATAACAACTTTAGGAGAGTTCTCTTATGACCTTGAGAAGAGCAATGCCCAGACCTTCCAATTAGAGAGAACTGAATTACGGGTTGTCAACATGGTTCGGCTTGACTTCTCCTCAAACCACGGGAACTCGGAACTGACATGCATCTATCGCTTCAGGGTGCATGGTAGTGAGCCTGGCTCTCGCGATAGTGCAGCATTGCAGGCCTGATCTGAGAGCTTGATAAGGTTCTCGCAGTCTTGCCCATATGGCCTTTGCTTTAGCGTTCAGCTCTTTAAGCCCCTGTCAGACAGTACTTCTAGGCAACTAGATTAACTTGTGGAGAGAAGAAGTGATAAGGCTCCTTCGTAGGTTCAGCTTATTACAAGCTACCAACCTATATATCTCAGGTTGACGTTAATTTGTAGCATAATGTCATGAACAGACGCTGGCTTGCTATTTTGTTCCTAGCTAGATTTACTATTTGTTTGTATCTGGCAACTATGATTGTTCGTTGCTATGGTTGTACTGTAACTGTTGGCAGTACTGTAATGTAAAATTAAGTTGATTCTGGGGTGCATGTGCATGGAGTTAAGCTTCTCTTTTGAACAAATTATCCCACTGTTAAAGCTTTCTGAAACAGCGCTGAGCAATCCAAACATGTACCAGTAGGTTATCAACAAAGGGAAATTGAACTATACTCGTGTGCTTGGAGTTTTTGTAATTTGTGCCGTTAAGGATCAATGACACTGTCGTATGTTTCGATTTTTATCTGAATGTGCAATCGATCACACTGAGATTAATTTGGGAATCTACAACTGTCATTAATTTCTCACCCAAAGCCCATGACCTTTGGCGCCAGCTTCAGCAGTTCCGGCAACGTGTCCGGCAAGAACTTCCTGGCGAACAGGTAGCACACCGCCGTGCTCTGGTCGCCGCCGTTGATGGTGCAGTTCTGGTCAGTCCTAATACCCTCGAGCAGCTCGGCGCTGACGTCCTTACCGGCGAAGCTCTCCGGGTGCCGGCCCCCGGTCCACCGGGCGTACGTGAGCGTCCGGTTGGCGTTCCCGGGCCACCCGGAGGCCTCGATGAACGTCGGCACGTAGTGCTCGTCCATGACGCAGGGCGGAAGGCAGTGGCGCTGGAACACCGGGAAGTATGTCTCGTCGGCAACGAGCTCGAGCGCGAGGCCGCGGTCGACGGCGAACCACTGGGAGCCCTTGCGCCAGTGCGCGCGCGTGATGAGCGGGGCCATGGCCGGGCTGTAGCGGCCGCGGACGTGGAAGCCCGGCGCGTCGAAGAGGTCGACGAAAGAGGTGGTGCCGCCGGAGAGCATGAGGTTGGAGTAGACGGCGGTGAAGTTGCGGAGAGGGATGCAGGTCTCGGAGAGGAGGACGAAGCGTTGGTTGGCGACGTCGAGGAGGGCGTTGGCGAGGAGGCGGCGCTCGGCTTCCGCCATGCTGGACTGCCCCCACCGAGCTTCCTGCGTGCGCGGAAACCCAGAAGCAAAAGCTATTACTCTCTCGTCAAGTTTACAGATATTGAAAATAATTACAGTATCTTTCATTATTATTTATAAGCACTATATTTAATATATGTACATAAAAAATATAAACAAATTAGATATTTATTAGGCATATAAAGAGAACATCACACTAACATTACATTATAAAGTATATCCTATATTATATATATTACTATGCAATGCCTTTCACTAAAAATGTCTTAATGATGTGAGACTCACTATACATTGCCTACCTTGATTTTTGATGTGCGTCCGTCCATTGGCTTGGGTTCCAATCCTCGAGAAATTCTCTGTGCTAAATGGGCTCTGACCTCTTAAGTGCATTTTGCTGCTGCTGCTGTGTTATACTACATTCCTTATTTACTTCTTATTTTCTAGTACAAAAGGGACGTACACTTAACAAACACTTCACTAACGCTATGCACATGGACACATATGCGTACACGTCTCATGTATATATTAGAAATTTTGCTAAAACTACATAGACTTATAGAATACAAATATATGTTTTCCACTAAATATACATATATGTATACTCCTTTTATTAGGTGAGCACCAACATCGAACCGGAGATTTGAACGCAGGTGCGCACCGTGCTTTATGATCAATGGCAGTGCTTCAATGAACACAGTACATGAGCATCCTGTTGCTATTATTTTTAATAAGGACACGGTCTCCGAAACATTTTTTTACCGTTACTTTCTCTAGTTATATGTTAGAAAAATTCTTTAAAAAATGATGACAGTACCTCCCATCACAACTCTCAATACATGTTTTTTTTATATTAACACAGTTTCTAAAACAAAATTTTGACCACTAATTTATATATAATATATTTATAAACCCAATAAAATTATAATAATATAAAAGTACTTTTTAAGATAAATTTATATATATATATATATAATTTTTCATATACCCGATCTAAATATTTAAAAAGATATTGATAGCTAAAGTTTGACTGCACATATTCCAAATCAATATGTATTTATGACTTGAGAGTGTATTTTTAATGAAAAATCTAGTGATACATTTCCGCATTCAAAATACATTTACTTTTGTGTGTATTAAATGTCAAATTTTTAAAAGGTTTACCACACGCATTTTAAAATAACACCTAAAAAGAACGGTGGGAGTAACGTGTTTTGCCGGGAAATTTAGTAATCGAATACTCATCAATATTAGAAGAATATCTATTTTGTAAAACTAAATCTTTAATTTGGATGTGAACCAGTCAGTCTGTGCTTCTAGAAAGCCATGGCAATGTCGAAGACCAAGCTTAAATTAGATGTGAGAATAGGTTTTGCAAGCTCACTTTGCTGGGCACCCTGCGGCCGTAGAACACGGACCCCTTCTCCGGCGAGCCGGCGTAGGAGGGGTCCGGGTGCACGTACACCGAGTACAGCCCGCGGTACTGCCCGTCGAAGAACCTCTTCCACAACGGCGCCAGCGGCAACCCCCCGCGCACGAGGAACATGAACGCCACCTTGGGCGCGCCGAGCACCAGCGGGCTGATCCCTTTGATCCTCGGCGCCATGGACGCCCGCAGCAGCAGCTCGTCGTCCGTCATGTTGTGCATCATCAAGACGCGCCTTTCGTCGTCACCTCTACGGCTGTCCTTGTTGCCATCGCCGCTGTCATTGCCACGCTGCTCCTCTTTGCGCGACGCAGGCGGTGGAATCAGCGGCGGCGGTGACGGAGGCGGACGAAGTGGCGGCGGCGGTGGCGCGGAGGACGGTGGCGGTGAGCTGGAGCACGGTTGTCTTGCCGGTGGCGGTGGTGGCGGGGAGGAGCGGAGGAGGAAGTTGGATGCCATGCCGAGCGCGAAGGCGACGGAGAAGAGGAGAAACCGGGACAGGAGGCCCCACACCTTCGCCATGGCCGTCCTCCTCTCCTGCTTAGTCCCGATCAGCTTGTGCTAACTACGCTTAGTTCTTGTGATTTGTGAGTTGATTAGTGGGTGATTAACTAGGAGTAATTAAGAAGCAGGTTGGCTTAAAATTTACCCAATGAACGGTTGACCTAGCTTGTTGGTGCTGCCGCTGCCGCGCCATGCTTTTGCTCCTGCACGTAACTGCATGCCTAGATGGATTGTCCTTTACGTAATTGACTGATGCATTCATGTGCCATTACATTATATGCATGTGAGCCATTTGCGTATAATCTGGGAGACGTCTCGTGGTGAAGCGCGCCGGAGAAAGATTACCTTAGCTGAAGAAGCTTTCCCAGCATTGCTTGTCGCTACGAGCACAACCGTGGAAGTTCATTGTGCTTCGAGATTCGTAAGCCTCTCCTTCCTCAAGCCGTCCACAGCCGCTGCCGCCCCCGAAGCCGTCCGAGTGTCAGGGTCGGATTTTTGGAATCCGAACCGTCTGCGCATTACTGTATTTGTCTTAGATCAAAACTAGTGACACAATTGAACAGTGATGAGTATATCACCGAATAATGTTTTTTACAATAATAAAAAGTATCGCCCTTACAGTCATTTGTTACAACTGAGGTTACAAGATCTCTCAAACTTACAAGATATAGTGGAAACAAAACAAAACTTTGAAGATGGCCCATCAATACACTATACGTAATTAACTGGGAAAGTGCAATTTAGTACTTTGGATATCCTTCATCGAAGCCACACACGAAGTAGTGGTAGTCTCCTTCCGTGTCTTCATAATCCTTTGAGATTTGTGTGTGTAGCATGCGAGTACATAGAGTACTCCGTAAGTATTAGGAAAATGTAGTTATTTATATGCTAAACTTAACAAGATTGGTTTATTATGGTTCTTTTGTATAAAGCAATATTTCACAAACTTTTATAATTTACAAAGCACTCGACCAAAGTATTCAATTTAATTAAACTACATAATATTATAGTGAACATTCCAATCACTTAACACTACTAAACAGGCTCCATCTGTCAAGGTTCAAAAATACGGGTTCCATTCACTAATACTAGCTCCATCCACCAGAACACACTCAAGAGTTCTATTCACTCTCGAGTTTCCAAGAGATTTATTTTCAAACCAAAATCAAATATCTGCCATGTGAAAACGCACATTGCCCGCCTTGACCGTGGGCACAGCTATCTAGATAGTGTTATATTCTACAAAAGTTGCACAGCTTTACTCACAAGAAATAATCAATTTTCTGTCGGCCAATACATGTGTTTTATTAGACGTGTGACTAAGTGATTATCACAAAGTCTTTACAATGCGCACCGTTGAAGGGTTCCATCCACTCAGTCAGAAGCCCCCTCTTGTGCTATGTGGGACAACTGTCTCCATCCAACACCCACTCATACCTCTGGCAGAATCTAAGCAGGCTGTTGTAAATTAATTAGCTAGGTCTGTCCCAAACTAGACTTGTAGTTACACAGTAGTGCTCAAATTGGATAGTTACGAGCATCAGTTCTAATTGACTAAGATAGTACTTTCACAATCCAAGATGTAACCTTACCATCAGCCCAAGTTTAGAATAGTTTTTCCATTTTATTTTACTTTATAAACCAACGACGATATCTATTGCCAAATATTTGATAAAATAACCTTTAAGAATAATTGTATTTAATTTTTTTCAACCCAAGGGATGATTTTGACCAACTAGCTTGTCTAAGAAAATCTATCATTCTAAACTAACCACAATAATGTACTCATTGATACTAGGGTGGAAAAGGTGCATGGGTTTTAGATATAAATGAGAGTTGTTTCAAGTAGGATTTAACTAATTAATTCTTAATGATTGAATTATTATTTTATGTAATTAACCACGCATAATAGTTTTTAAACAATATAAGAAATAACTTTGCAAACAAAGGATCAACATAATCAAGAAAGACTTGCCTTCAATGATGTTAGCTGGTACTTCTTCATGTAGATCTTGGACCAACTCAACAGCGTCACACATTACCGTATAAACAAATAAAATCAAATAAAATCATGAAAATATAAAATAGGTACTGAAAGGTATATTATGAATTTAGATGAATTTAGAAATTTTAACCATTCGAATCAGAGTTTCAGGCAGTGGAGAATGGGCCATCGGAAGATTCGACTAAGGGAAAATACAAAAAATGAGAAAGAAGGGAATATTTCATTCAGCTAGAAAATAAATAAAAAGGAAGCTGACGAGTGGGTGTAGGATCAAAAATAACCAACTAGAGGGGTGAATAGGAGGTTTAAAAATTTTCTAGCCTTCTAAATAATTTCTACAATTTTAATATGGCTGAAATTTAAATCAATTGAAACCTACACAATTCTAATAAGTTTGTTGCACTACAAGTGTAAATTTCTACGGGAGGCTCGTCGCGCCCAGGCTTCTCCGCACAGTCGGTCCTCTTCGCGCCGCCGCTGCCGCGCCTTGTCAGTTGTCACAGCCCACCGCCGCCGGTCGCCTAGGGTTTCTTCGCTCCTCGTCTCCTCAGCTCTCCAGGTGCACTTCTCCCCCATCCTAATCTCAACCACATCGATCGGTATCGGCGTCGACTAGGGTGGCTGTCAGTTGCCCGTTGGGTCTTGGCTGTGGACGTGTGGCATTTTAGGCTTCGGTGGCGACTGCCAAGAAAAGCCCAAATAACAGGCCTAATAACAGGCGCACCAAATTGAATCGGCTGGAATCGTGCCGGTTTCTAATTAATAGAGCACGAGATATAAGGACCCAATATTTAAAACAATTACATAATTTAATGGAAAAATGTAAGCCACGCTAGGCACAAATAACAGGCGCACGAATTTGTCTTTGATTAGTTTAATTTACAGTCTTCATAAACCAAGTGTAATGATACGAAAACTGCAGCCTACCATCCTGTATGAAAATATGTTCAGAATTTCATTTCCTTGTGGCCCAAATAGTGCGGTACAGACCAAACTGTCAAAACAGACATGCATCTGGTTCATGATTAGTTTCATGTTCGTGTATCAAACATTATGCCAAATATCACAGATGACCAGGTATCACATTAAAATCAGCTCAGCTTCATTGAAGCTATCTGGGCGGCAAGCTCCATGGCCTCCTTGATTTGAGCAGCATCACTTCCCTGCATTGCAGAATTTACAGAATCCATGTATTCATCACTAGACTTTCAGCGCTGGACCCTAAATGCCAAAGAATGGCGTGCTTGCTCACCTGCCCCTGGGCAATGCCATTCTTGCCGCCACCTCCTCTTCCCTTGAGTGGTGCAATTGAAGGCGTAAGCCAATCCAACACCTTGAAGCCACTGGGAGCATTGGGAGGCACACCAGCATAGATAATAGCTTTATTTGTGGCCTCATCCGTGCTAAATAGCATTATTGGCAATTCCTGGACAATATAACCCACAAGTTCATCGCCACATCCGAGATTTGACAAAAGAAATAAATTATCTTTATAATTAATACTAAAATAAACGATTGGTGTAAGTTGACTTTTCCCCACTTCAGATTGAGGCTAAAATTCACAATAAGTACCATTTGCATCACCAACTAGGGATAGAAATCCTACTACCAGAGGAAATCCTGCAGGGGGGGCCAATTACCGAAAAACCCAGAGGAAAATGGAGCAAAATTCGAATAGCAAAATTTGAAATTTGACTTTTGAAACCTGTAACGGAAAAAACCAGGCGGTTACCGCCAAAAAAAAACAAAGAAAAACCACTAAAAACCAGTTATAAGTAATTAACAATTGAAAATTCTTAATACATTCATAGCAAAAAGCATCAAGTCAAGCACGAGAGGTCCTAATACATTGGATAAGTGTTAAACAATGTTAAACATCATTAGGGAATCCAACTTTTACATTCAAAAATTCAAGTTTGAATTTAAACAAACCCGGCCAGAAAATTGTTTCCCGATACCCATCGGTAAATCCGGTTACCGTCGGTAACCGGCTGGTTACCAGCGAGATTTCTATCCCTGTCACCAACAACTTGTGATCTAAGGGCATCTTCCCTCCACCTTGGTGGTATCAAAAACCTTGTAGCATCAAATTTCAGCTGAGGTGGAAAAAATGAGGGAAACCGAAGGGGCAATACACAGGCAAAATAAATGCACTGGGTTCAAGGCAGTGTCACCACCATTTCTTTTGATGCAGTCTATGGGCCATTTCATTTTGATGTGCAGTGTGTGGGCCAGTGTTTTGGGACCACTAGATAAAATAGGTCGGAGATGCGGTATCTCTAGTTGTGCAACATCCCAATTTCCACCTTTAAAAAATTAATTTCAAAATTAATTATTTCAAAGATTTGGATTTTCTGTATAATCCTGGAAATCAATCTCCAATTTCAAATTCAAATCTGAAATTCAATTCCAATTACAATTTAAAAGTCCAAACTTCAAATCTGGAAATAATTTTATTTCTCTGGACCAAGCCCATTTTCTTTCTCCTTGGGCAGAGCCCATTTTCCTAGCCCAAGCCCATCTATCTTTTACTTTTTTTCCTTCCTTTCTTCTCTTCCTCTGCTGCCTGACCACCAGCCACCTACGTCGCTCTGGCCGTGCCGCCCCGCCTTCGATTCCTTTGGAAACCATCAATCCCTCATGTAGTCAAGTTTCCTCCATTTCTTGTCACTAATTCCGACCGGTTCCATCTATTTACATGCGCATTGATTTCTTTCCAAAATCCGTCGCAAATTTGCCATGGAGTCCATGTCGGTTTCCTTCTTCACCCGAACCCGAGCCTTCAAATGCGAGCCTCATGACAGCATTCAACCCCTTCACGCTCTCCTCCAACCAAGATTCCAAAAACCGGAACAGGAAGAAATCCCGGTCGGTGGCCGGTAACGGTAACCGGGCGGTTATCGGCGATTCACGGAAAAGCAAAAACCGGTCACAATTTAAAAATCAAAATTTGAATTTTGAGATGTTTTGAAACCGATGCTTAGGAAAAACCGGCGTAACTAGAAAAAGCGCTCGATGAATCGAAAAACCGGAAAAAACCGCCAAAATTCGAAAATCAAAAATTCATACCGGTTTTTGATTCTGGGTCTCCATTTGTAAAAACGGTAACCGCGATTCTGCATTGTAATGCTGGCGGGATTTTGATCCTGCCTCCAACCACACTGTCTCCCGTGCTTTGCTCACCGTCGACGCCCATGTCGCGCCATCGTCGAAAGATCGCAACCTCCGCTCGGTGAAGTTCTTCAAAATTTGTTCGTGTCACATCATGTTCTGGTCCCTCATCTACCTTCCTCTCAAGTCAATTTGATTTTCGTGTAGTACTGCAGTGAATCACCGGGAATCGAGTTCTTCCCTAAACCGGTCGAATTCGCCTCTCGCCATCAATTCATCGTCTCCGGTGAGCCACTTCTCAATTACTCGCATTCCAATCCTCCTCTCTATATTCTCTACCATTCAATTTGGCCGATGGTATGCCTTGGAACACCGCCACCGACGCCGACTTCTTCCCATCATTGGCCGACGTCGCGACCCACCTCATTGCCATGAGTTCGCCGACCGCACCACAATACTCCCTATACACACGCAAACAGGGTGCCACCGCGAGCATTGTTGTCCGCACTGACCACCACCCCGACCGCCACCATGCTCTATTCGCCGCACCACCACCTCCTAGGACCATTGAGGCCGCATTGTTCCAATTCTTTGATCGCCGTGTTCCCACGCTCCTCGCCATGTGTCGCCACCTTCTCCTCTGTTCTCTCCTCTGTTTCCAGTCTTATCTCTATCTCAATGACAGTCGTGGCACACTAGTCAGTTTTCCCTTTATTTAATTTAAACCCAAGAGAATATTCTCTAGAATATCCCCCCCCTCAATTTCAGCATTTTCCCTTCCAATAAATCTTCTGATGGCCCGATCTCAACCGTCCAAACTCTTAATCTACCCTCCAGTGCCTATTTTACATATTCTATATTTTTTATGATTTTATTTGAATTTAATTATTTATTTGTTGTGTTCCCATTTTGTGCGTAGAATCCAACGCTATTGAGTTGATCCAAGACCAGTAGGAAAGAAGTCTCATCTAACATCAACAAAGGAAAATCTTCTTTGCATGTTGTACCATGTTTATAAAATCTACTTTACTGTTTTGAACCTATAATGCACTGCTATTTCACATAAAATGATAACTTTCTTTTTAGGGTTGTCAATTAATCCGATTTTGATTATAACGACATTTGATGTTGATATCCATGTACCATTGTCACCTAGAGTATATTAGTCAAATATTGACATCATATAAGCGACTAGTTTAGAGCGGTAGAATTGCTTGACAAGCGTAATCGGTCATATAACCTAGGGTGGAAAAATAATAGTCTAATCAATTCTATCGTTCTAATCTAGTCCAACAATTATATTGTATCAACATTTGGACTATACTCTAGGGTGACAATGGTACATGGATATCAACATCAAATGAGGGTACAATCAACATCAGATTAACTAACACTAAAACAAAGTTATCATTTTATATGAAATAGCGGTGCAATATAGATTCCTTCATTGACATTAGCTGGGACCAGGGTTCAAAATCCCGGCGGTTAGACCGGTAACCGAAAAAACCGGCTGGTGTCAATTTTTGATTTTCAAATTTTGGCGGTTTTCGGGTTTTACGTTCTGCGGGGTTTCCGATTATCGTGATTTTTAGGTTACAGTAGGTTTTAAGTTCTGGTTTCAAAACATCTCAAAATTCAAATTTTGATTTTCAAATTGTGACCGATTTTTCCGTGTCGCTTGATTCTGATTCTGCCGTCGTCGGATTTCTTAGGTTACAGTTTTGGAACCTTGGTGGGACTTCTTCCTGTGGTCTTGGATCAACTCAATAGCGTCGGATTCTACGCAAAGCGGGAACACAATAAATAAATAAGTTCAAATAAAATCGAAAGATATAAAATAGGTCCTAGAAGGTAGATTATGAATTTAGAAATTTGAATCGTCCAAATCGGAGATCGAGCAATGAGAGAACATGCCATCGGAAGATTTCAGAAAGGAAAATGCTAAAATTGAGAGGAAGGAATACTCGAAGAATTCTCTCGCACTTAAATTAAATAAAAGAAAAACTAACTAGTGGGCCACACCGATCAATGAGATAGAGATAAGAGGCGAGAAACAAAGGAGAGAAGGGGTGAAGCGGCGATCTTGCGATGAAGAGAGGCATAGGGAGCAGGCGGCGGCAAAATGGAGCATGCGACCTCAAGGGTCCTAAGGAAGGTGGTGGCGCTCGGAACACGATGGTTGTCAGAGCGACGATCGAGGCGGTGGTCAAGCGTGGGCAGCGACGGTCGAGGCGGTGGCCAGCCTTGGGGTTTGCATGCGCACGGGCACAGCGTAGATGTGTGGAGTACTTCGGTGCAATTAGCGATCTCGAGGGCGATCGGAGGTAGGTTGGCGACGGCAACCGGCAACGATGGCGGTGTTCCACGGCAAACCATCAAAATTGAATGGCAGGGAAGATAGAGAGGATGATTGGAATGCGAGGAATTGACAAGTGGCTCACGAGAGCGAATCAATGGCAAGAGGCGGTCGGACGGTTTGGGAAGAACTTGATTCACGGCGATTCACTACACAAAATCAAATTAACTTCGAGAGAAGGTAGATGAGGATTAGAACACAATGTGACACGAACAAATTTTGAAGAACTTCACCAAAGCGAGAGATTGCGATGCGGGGCGGCGGGGTGGACATGGGCGTCAACGGAAGCGAAGCATGGGAGACGATGGGGTTTGAGGAGAGCATTAAGGGGTTGAATGCAGTCATGAGACTCGCATTTGAAGGCTCGAGCGAAGAAGGAAATCGACGCATACTCTACGACAAACATGCAACGATTTTTGGAAAGAAATTAATGCACATGAAAATAGATAAAAACAGCCAGAATCAAGGTTCCAAAAACCGGAACCGGAAGAAATCCCGATCGGCGGCTGGTAACGGTAACCGACCGGTTACCGGAAAAACCGGTAAAAAATCGGTCACAATTTGAAAATCAAAATTTGAATTTTGAGATGTTTTGAAACCGGTAACCGAAAAAACCGGAAAAAAACCGGCCAAAATTCGAAAATCAAAAATTCATACCGGCGATTTTGATTCTGGGTCTCCACCGAAAAAGCGATAACCGGCGATTCTTGGCGTGCCATGGGATTTTGATCCTGGCGAATTAGTGACAAGGATAATCGAAGAAACTTGATTGCGTCACGAGATTGACGGTTTCCAAAGGAAGAAAGCGGAAGAAAGCGGAGAGCGTATGTGGTGCACTCGGGCGATGAGCGGAGGAAGAAAGCGGAGAGGAGGAAGAGAAAAGGAAGGAAAAGATAGATGGGCTGGGCCAGAAAAATGGGCTCAGCCCAAGGAGAAAAAGAAAATTGGCTTGGCCCAGAGAAATGGAATTATTTTCATATTTGAGAATTGGATTTGAATTTTGAAGTTTGGATATTTTGAATTTTGAATTGGAATTGAATTTCATATTTGAATTTGAAACTGGGGATTGATTTCTAGGATTACACAGAAAATCCAAATCTTTGAAATAATTAATTTTAAAATTAAATTTTTAAAGAAGGCAAAAATTGAGATGTTACAAGTTGTCTAGATGATGTGGATAATTTTAGAGACAACTGGGTTGGAGATGCCCGAACTGTTCATTTGGACTCATTTCTTGAAAGTCAAACGAAAAGACAAGTATATAGTGTACTGACCTTTTGGTCCTTCACTTTAATAACTGCTTCCCGGATAGCAGTGGTATCAAGGCCCACATCGACATGAGCAACAACAAATGGCTTTCTCTCAGAAAGAGCAGCATCTGCTGCGTCCATTGCAGTCTTCACAGCCTTTTGGATATTTTCTTCACCCATTTTCTTCTTGGCCTTCCTAAGTTGATCCTGAGATATGCAACAGCTGCAATCAGCTCAAAACTCAAAACAATAAAATAATACTGAATTGTTAGTAATTGTTTTCTTCCTTTGACAAGATGAGAAAGCTAAAAGAAACATTTACAGACCTCCAACTTTGAGACCATGCCCCTTAGATCAGCTTTTCTTGCAGCTGGGATAGCAGCTGCATCCAAAGTACTCTTGATGGAAGCAATTTTCTGATAAAGAAACATCATTGTTAGATCCAATACGAAATAGATCAACAGGAAATGTCTCCAAATTACAATTTAAATCATCTATCCATATAAATATAATGGCTAAGCACAGAATATTTCTCATGAAAGATGTATACATCAGAAAACTTTTATTAATACCTAATTTATGAGCGCATCTTAAACCTGCAACTCACATTAGGAAGATGCACAAACACAAAAGAAAAAAAGCGTAGTACCTTTTGCAATATGGCTCCCTCCAATTTAGATGCTTCATTGATATCAGCATCAATAGATGATGCCAACATCATAGCCTGGGTGGCACATTCAGCGGTGACAGCTGTTATCCTCCGAACGCCTTTCGCAATACCCTCCTCAGATAAGAGGGCAAATGCTTTAGCATCTCCAGTGTTCTTGATATGTGTGCCTGATGCACTTAAAAAACTTTAAATAACATAACCACAAAATGTAGTAGTACATAGCAGATGGTAGTAAATATACCTCCACACAGCTCAGTTGATATGGATAACCATTCTTTGCTTTCAGGATTTGCAAGCAGATCTTCCACTTTGCGACCAACTGATACAACTCGTACTGGATCAGGGTAGATCTACAAAATCCATATGTGAACTCTACAAGAAACAAGAGAGCAGCCAAACGAGACATGAGAATATGGTATGTCAAGCTGAGCTAACTTACTTCACCAAACACAGCTCGTAGACCATTTATGCGTTTCGCATCAGCTAATTTTATTTCACGTGCAAATACCTCCAACTTCTCCTTTATTTGTTGGTTCACTATGGACTCAATTTCTCTCAAATCTTCAGGCTGAACAGGTTTCCCTGTTATGGACTTAACAGTTAAGTTAACAAACTGAGGAAATACATCATGTGAATGCAATATGAAAAGAACCATCTCATACCATGGGAGAAATCAAATCTCAGCTTCTCCGGGAGAACAATGGAACCTTTCTGGTCAACGTGATCACCAAGTACTTCCTGCACTTACAATGGTGTAACCATCAAGAGCGTCTGTGTAAATTTTAGAGAAGCAAAGAAACATACCCTCAAAGCAAAGTTCAGCATATGGGTACACGTATGGTTTGGAGCAATCAGAGCACGCGGACGTAATCAACCTGCCAATGGTAACATGAATATTGAAATATGATTTAGCAAATATCACAGATGAACTGATTCAGTATAAAGATTTCGTTAGTAAAGAATGTTACCTTGCATGTCACTTTATCGCCAATAGACAAGGAACCTTTTGTAAATGAGCCAATATGCAGAACATAGCCAGCAAATACTTGAACATTGTTAACAGTAAAAGATCCAAGTGACCATTCAATACTTCCAGTGTCATATATCTGATGCCGAAAAATTCATACGTCAGGTCAAAAAAATCATAGAAGGTATGGCAAATATTCAAACGTCAGGTCAAAAGAATCATAGAATATATGGCACAACAATGACACAAACAAACGGATAAATTTTCAAGATCTTTGAATGTAAATTGCATTATTTATTGCTGTTATATAGTGATATCCACTTGTAGAAATCTAATTGGAAAAATCAAAGCTTTCACTATATTGTATGAGCAACACTTCTACCAATCTCAAAGGAGATTGGATACAACACCAACTTAATATTTGAAATGGTGAAATTATGTACATAACAAAAAGAAAAATTCCTTATAACATTTATTTATCAGGACTACTGCAGATTATTGTGATGAAGCACAACTGCACAACAAAGAACACTGGATACCAGATTTCAACTATATCAACATTACATCCACAATAACGAAGATGTACCTGACCACCCTGTTCTGCATAGAAGCTTGTACTTTCCAACACAAGACCAACGTCCTCATCACCGGATGCAGTGGCTATGTACTCTGAGCCAGTATAGATAGCCTTCACAACACTTCCATGTTCCTGAAAATTGTTTTTAAGGTAAGTAGACCATAATCAGTATCTAAGTGCTTAACCGTAGTTCAAAATATGAAAAATGTAAGAATAGCTGGAAGCTATCAATCAGGTAAATTTACTTCTTTGAATATTGGACGCAACTATACCTAATAAAATTTTAATATAGCCAAACCACAACTAAAAAGAATCTAATAAATCATCTAACCTTGTGCTGGAACTTCGGGCTATCATCTGTGCTGGCAAGCCCCTGGTTGCGCAGCTGCGATGTAGCATTAGCATCCATAACAATAGAATTTCCCCCAGCCTTCAAAAAGAAACATGTATCGGTGTATAAGAAAAACAGAAAAAAATTAAGTACCATCTAAATTATATCAGACAAATTAAGAAGAAAGCTGCCCAGTCAATTGAAACACCAGCAGCATATCGGAGATATAAGGAAAATAAATACAAGATTATTAACTGAAAAGACAAATAGAAAGAGCACTTGGATAACAAACAGCACCACGAGCGAACTATACTTGTAGGATTAAAAAACAACCTTGTACCGAGCATTCCTAGCCTTTTGCCTCGCTTCTTCCATAGAAGAACTAAAACCTTTCATGTCAACAGTCAGCCCATAGTCGACTGCCATGACCTATGGAATGGGAAACAATAACAATACAAGATAAACTGACAATAAAAGCTATATTAAATTTGCTGATCAAAACATGAAGAACTAACCTCAGTCAAATCAATTGGATAACCATAGGTGTCCCACAGAATAAATGCATCCTGAAAGAACGTATAGCAGTTGCAGCATATGAAAGAAAACAACACAAACTTGAAAAGTTCAACAAGCTGTTAACGTGAGGTAACTGAGGTTAACACACATGACTGAAGTATGATCTAAGGGACAAGTTATATACAGTGAACTGCATGTCCATTCTTAAAACATGGTTGAGAGGAAAACAGTTATTCTTAATTATTGTACAGAACATGAGATCAAGTTCGCATTGTAGTAGTAGAACTTCTGAGTTCTGACAAGTTTATTTGATACCATCAAACACAAATCTAACATATGATGATCAAATGCTATATTTGAGTTAGCAGTCCACAAGGCAGGACGGCAAATATTTCAGCTTCATTTTGTTCCAAAAAAACCATTCGCATTTGATCTCAAAGAAAGAGAAATGTTCTTCACCTCTCCATTGATTTTCAGTTCTCAACACAGACAAGGTTAAACAAAGTACTACTACAAACTGCAGTGAGGTTGATATGATCAAACAGCACATGTTGTAAAACTTAAATGATGACACAATAACCCATTTAGATGGCTTAGACCAGGGTTCGGAAAACCAACGGGGCCAGTAACAGGATTTCCCGGTGGGTACCGGGAAATAAAAAACCGGCCGGGTTTTTCCGAAGTGCATTTATGTTTGTGGGTCTTCTATGACTACGTAATGCACCTCCTAGGTTGGTTTAAGCCTTTTTTGTGCTAGATTACCTATTATATGAGCTAAATATGCTTTGAAACATCCTAAAGTCAATTTTTCCCTGTTTTTAGCGGTTTTTCCGGTTTTTGGCGGTATCCAGCCGGTTCCTCGTTGCGCAGATACTTCACAAAAGTCACGCATCGATATTAGATCTTGTACCAAACATGGATCGGCCCGATACCTATCATGCCCGTATCCCTTAATTTATGATTATTCAAAAAGAAAATAAATCTCGATACTTCTCAGATATTTCATGGATACTTTGCTGATACCTCTTGACCTAATATCAAGCCCGACCCGTCCACGACGCATCTCCACCCCGGCGCATCTCACGACTCCTCTCTCGCCCCTGCGCGCCATCCCTCCTCCGGTCGCCTCTCCCCTTCCTCCCTCCCTCTGGTGACCCCTCACCGACGCTACTGATCCAAGTGTTGCCCCCTTCTACTCGGCGTCGCCTTCGCCAATCTACTTCATCCGGCCACCCCACCCCACGCCCGCATCTGAGTCACGAGTGGAGCTATGGAGGCGGCGACCTCGGCGTCACCGCTCCTCCTCCATCCACTACCCACACGACCACGATTCGGGGGCGCGCATAGGGGTTAGGGTTTCTTCGCATGCGCCTGGCGGCGCCGCCCGACTCATCAGATTCCCCATCACCGATAATCATCGTCTGGCCGAGTCGCAATTTCGCATCGCCCAGGTGTGTTCCGGCTCCCCTCCCCTTCGCCATGTTCCCTCCGCCCATCCACCGTCTTTTCCGCCTCCCCTACCCTCCGCCGTCGCTCCTCTCACGGCTCGCTCCGCTGCGAGAGATGGCGAGGAGAAGCGGAGAAGCGAGAGGCAAGAAACAAAGAAGCGGTGAGGAAAATGAGGCCAAGAAGATGCGGGCAGAGATGGAGAGGAGGGAGAAATGGAGAGCGCCGATGGAGCTGTCAATGTAGGGTGGGAGCCTAGGAGGGAGAAGCGCCAGTGGAGACGGCGCCGTCAGCCTCGGGCTTAGCCTCTCGGCTGGATTTAATACGAGTCTGAGTGAAGGTCCTTCATTTTCTACAACGATGTTAATACTTATCTTTGCTCTTCAGTGTCCAAAATGTCTTGATCTGTAGTTTATGAACTTTTATTTTTCACACTGCTAAGCAGGAATGTGAGAAAGAAAAGTTGAATGAGAGGATAGCTAAGCTCTCTCATGGTGTTGCTGTTACTCAGGTGTGCCAACTCAACTATCTGGTAAAATTCATCTGTTGTATTTCGTGGCCATAAATAAAAAAGGGAGTAAAACTTTATTGCTATATAGATCAGTGCACAGACAGAAAGTGAGCTCGAGGAGAAATTGAGTTGAAGATGCTTTGAATGCAATAAAGGTGAATGTTCTTTTCTACATCTTCAATCCATCACTTCTTTGGAATTATGTATTGTTCATCAGTCATCACATTTCCTGTCTGCAGCGGCAGTTCGTATACTTCTAGGAACAAGTAGATAAATTTCTAAATACCAAGCAATTTGCTACATCAATATTAAGGTATTCTTGATTTCTTAATTCCTTGTAAGAATTCATTAATTTCTTATTTTTTAATCTTTATTACATATGTATATAAACATATCGCCGTATCGGTATTGGGGTATTAGGCCAGTTTTTCCGGTTAACGGTTTCAAATTCAAATTTCAAAACTTGAAATTTGGCCGGTTTTTCCCCAGTTTTTCTGGTTACCAGCCGGGATCCGGTACCGGCCCCCCGCCGGGATTTAGACCGGTATTGGTTTTTTGATCCTTGGCTTAGACTACTTACAAACAAGGTACAAACATCTTCCAGTGAAAACTAAAATAAGTAATGCAGTAAAATTCAAAAACCATAACACTTGCCTGCCCACTAAGTACTGTCCCCCCATTCTCCTTAACAGCATCTGCAGCTTTCTTAAACTTCTCGTACCCCTGAAAATTACACCAACAGCACACAAGTATTAACTGGCTTTACAGCAGTGAAGAAGTTTAATATAATTTTTTATAGTTGCAAAGAAATAATAGAGGCCAGTTAAGTTTCAGTTGCAAGCTTTTATACAGAGAATACTGTACACTTCAATTGTAATGGGAATGCAATGGGAACTACCCTTAAAATAGGAGGATGAGAACTAGAATCATGGGTACCCAATTGAATTTAGGATGGTACAAGCGAAAGCAAATTGAATTGCCAATCGTAGCGGCATCAAAAGGTGATACGATTATTAATGGTGGTTAGCCTAAGCCATTTTAATCCAATCTAATTGTCCAAGATTGCAATTATTATCCTATATAAGCTCATGTTTCACATGTTCCCTTGAAACAAGATATTACCTGATCACTCAGCATAACACATCATATATAATATATTTACCTCTAGGCGTATCGCACTAGCAAAACTGTAGTGCAAAGAACATAATAATATTAAAGTTTGCTTGTTTCATAAAAAAGCTAAAATAGTTTGTGACTAGTATACAATCAGAGTGAAGAAATATGCAAGCACTCCTTAAGGTGAGCAACTGAGACAGATTTAAAGAAAAAAAATGATTCAATGAACACATGGACCAAACTGATGTTACAGTTAAGTAAATCCTTCTGGAAACCAATATTACCTTTGCTAGAGTGTTCTCAAAGCTTTCCTCTTCACCTTTAATTATATCTTTAATCCTCTTTTCGTTGTCCCTTAGCTCAGGAAATACATCACCCATCACTTGGACAAAAACATTTACAAGGCTGTTCAAGTGAGGAAAATATAATTGGTAAATCCCATGGCATCGTCATAAAGGACATGTAATTTTGTTTTTTAAGTCTAAACAGAGTAAATGGCCAAATAACAATTTAACCTACTCCAAATATTCAATAAATAGCACCTGTACTACCGTGTTAGTGTGTTGCATTGTCCTGGTACATATCACCACATATGCCCTGGTACTGAGGTTTCAAGTTCGGATTTGAAAAAAAAAACTGGGACAATGTTCGGTACAACTCTTAACTTAAAATAAACAACACCACCAAAGAAAATGCACATAAGAACTTAAAGAAAAGGTATCATTGGCACAATGCTAGTGTGCACACAAGCACTCAAATGGGTCCAGTTCCAAGTCCAAAATGAGTAGCTCAACCACTTGGAGACAGCGACTTCACAACAGAACTAGTTAATTCTTGCTAAAATCATATAATGGAAACATAATTTTGCCTCATCATACCACATGTCTACAATCATTCCTCTAGCATTCCATGTTAAAATAAAGTTATGCACACATATTGTTTAACGTAAAGGTATGGAATATAACACAGGCAAATGATTGTTCTTACGAGCTAAAAAATCCTTGCTTTGCCTTCAGTTTTTGATGACCAAAGTGAACGGCCCGTCTAAGTATGCGCCTTAGAACATATTCTCTTCCCTCATTTCCTAAAAAGCAACCCATATTAGAATCAATGGAATACCATTGTGCAATACAAAATAAAACCCAGAAAGCATAGTAAATATAAGAAGAATAAAAACACAATCTTTCCGGTTCCGCACCATCCTCAGTGCCCATATGGCAGATCCACCCAAAAATTAATCCCACTAAGGCTCAGTTTGTGGTTGTTGTGTTGTGTTGAGCTTATTTTAAAAGCTGGTATGAAAAAGGAGTTGTGAGAAGTCTGTTACTCTGTTTCCTAAATCAGATAAGTTAGACAAACTCTGTTATCCAATGGTTGTCCTCTCACATTTCATCTCATATGTTCTGGAATGTGATAATATATCCCTTCACTACTTACTTAGGAAAAAAGCAGCTAGCCCAAGTATCTAGCTCAACCAAAAGATATTATCATAATCCACCATATTGACAAACGGAGCATAAAAACAATAATAGAGATTGCAAACTATGTTCATGCACCATGGAGTACTATTTTGTGGCTGTGCAGCCAAGTAGTAAATTCTACCAAACACACAATCAGCAAACGAATCATAAATTATTCATTCCATATTATAAGCAACACTAGGCTTCCCATATCGTTTCACATCTAGACCTAGCCCTAAACTTTTAAGACAATTTTGCCATTCATGCCATCCAGTATCCTTCTCTTAGTTGCAATATCCTACCAATAGCTAATACTCTCTTGTGCCAAGACATTTAAAATAAGGTTGAATTGGTAATTTGAGTAAACACACCTTAATTCCTGACCTGTGACAAGGATAGAAGAGTTGCGGCATGTTTGGATCATTGTTATCAACTCGCGCGATTAGTCGCGACTAATCAATGATTAGTCACAAAGTCGGCCTAGGAGCACGACTAGAGGCCCTCAACTCGATTAGTTGCCTAGTCGGGCGACCTGGATTTCAAGTCGACGATTAGCCGCAACAATTTGCGCGACTTGGCACTGCAACTTGGTGCCATGGAGAAGAGGAAGGTGAAAGGGAGGGAGACTTGCAGGTGCAATCGGCAGTGGTGGCGGTGCGATGGCAGAGGCAATGGCAGTAACAGCGCAAGGCAGAGGACAGGAGATGGAGGAGCGGCAGCTTACGGTTTCCACTTTGCTGGATTGCTTCTTGGGCTGAGTGGGCCGAGTACTGTAAGTGAGCAAGGTTTACTATGCACCGCCGCAGCATCGCATAGTAAAAGGAATTCCCTAGCTGCAGCACTCCCTCACACAGCATCACAGCCGCAGTTCCCCCATCCCGTAACGTTGCTGCCCCTACCTTGCTGCAGTGCTGCCCTCCCCCCCCCCCCCTCCCCTTCTCAGCCCATACACCGCCGCCGCCGCGCTCCTTCTCCCCTTCATCCTCGGGTCCGGCCACCATCGGCAGCGTCGCCTGCACCTCCAAGTTCCTCTCCCCTCCTCTTGCCCTCTATTTCCATTTTCTCCTTATCTCTTCCCTTCTCTCGGTTCTGCTGTTCTGTTTTGCTGAGATGCTCTGTTTTGCTATCGTAGTCGTAGATCTAGTCACACTAGCAGCAGTGTTGTAGATCCAGTATCAGAGGACTAGCACCAAGCCATGCCTTCTACCTGGTCACAACTAGTCGCACGACTACTCGCCTAAGTTGACAAGTCAGGCCATGTGGTGACTCGTCTCGACTTTGCGACTTAATAACCATGGTTTGGATTTTTTTTTTTTTGTGTGTGGGGGGGAGCCAAAATGCATTTATCTCAACAGTAAATTGCATCTCAGGTCCCCAAACTAGTGTAATTTTGACGTTTAGTTCCCCACATTTGAAAATTAATCAGATAGCTCCCAAAAGTAGCCTTCATTAGAGTAGTCATGATGGCTGTCAATGGGAGGCATAGTGATTCAACTTCTGTCATTTAGATTCCTAAAAATTGGACATACCAAACTACTTAAGGTCCATAAACTTGAATTATCCAGTGCCTCATCAATAGCTTGCATCAAAATAACATGTAACAGAACATCTGGGAGCATAATAAATTATCTTTCAATTTTAGGAACTTAAATGGCATGACTGCACAAGTTTAAGAACCTGGGACGTGAGTTTCTCATCTCAAAACAGATGCTCACTTCTGGTTTGATATCAGATAGAACTTCCTAAGATCACCCTACTGTAGAATGCAAAGTGGTAAGCTCCTTAACAAGGCATTTAGATGTCTTATAGTTGTTTTTCCATGTGTTCACAGCAAATAAATCCTACTCATATATGGATGGCAATCATTATTATCAATTATCACCAACCAAAACAGTATGCACTTACCAGGTTGAGAACCATCAGCTATAGCAAAAGAAAGGGTTCTTATGTGATCTGCAACTACTCTATACGCCATATCAACTTTGCCAACATCATCAGAACCTACTTTACCAGAGTATGGTTGAATTCCATCGCCAGCCAACTGCATTTATATGTGCATATCAAATTATCAATGAATATCATGTACTGCAGACATCAATTAACAACTACAGTGCACAAGCATGATGAAAGCAATTGCAAGAGTGCATAAGGCCAACATACTTGGTGGATGGCATCAAATATTGGCATGAATACATCTGTGTCATAATTGCTCATTTTATGCTGAAGGATAGAAGTTAAACGTTCAAAGCCCATTCCTGTGTCAACATGTTTTGCTGGCAAAGGTCTCAAAGTACCATCCACTTCCCTATTGAACTGAAATTTTTTTATAGAAAAACAATGAGTCAGTATATATAAAGAGGAAATAAGAAAAGATATCATGTACATATAAAACATAATAACCGACCATGTATTAAAATTCACCATCTACACAAAATAGAGATTAAAAATAGCATGTTCACCTGAATGAACACAAGATTCCATATCTCAATACATGTAGGATCATCGTTGTTCACTAATGAAGCAGCATCACGGTTGCCAACACGATCAAAATGGATTTCAGTACATGGCCCACAAGGACCAGTGTCACCCATCTCCCAGAAGTTATCCTGTTCAAATAGAACATGTAAATTGTTTGTGAATAAGCACATAAGAAAAACTAAGGACGTTAAGATAATAGTATAATCGAATAACATCGACAAAATGGCCCAAAAGAAATGAACACCAAAAGTAAAAGCGTAAAACTGATACAAAATATGGTCCTAGCATGGACCAACAAACCCAGCACATGCACTATACCTTGCACCCAAAAGGCAAAACCTTTTCTTTCGGCAGATATTTCAGCCATATGTTCTTCGACTCGGTATCGGGAGCTAGGCCAGATTTCTCATCACCACCAAAGTATGTGGTATAAATTCTATCAGTAGGCAATTTGTACACCTGCATATCCAAAACAGCAATCCATAGGTAATAAGGTGGCTGATATTTCTATAAACCAGTGGGAAATTTGTACACCTACAATTTTTCACATCATTTTTCTTATTTTTGTTTATTCAGATGTATTTATGTACAAAGCCTTACATCATAAAAACGCATACAGGTCTAAGATCAGAACAAGATTTCGATGAACGCATTTTACTAACTTACTAAAATGTGCCTTCAACTACAATGATTATATCCATTGGATATGCAATTTCGTTTTGACAATCAGCATAACATTCTTCAACTACAATGGACTATATCCATTGGATATGCAATTTCCTTTTGACAATCAGCATAACATCAGCACTGCTGTTTCGTTCAAATATGTTCCTTCCTCAAACCTTTGCACATAGCACCTTTTTTCTTTCGAGTTTAAAATGGAGGCTATTTTTTCCAGACGGTTCATTAAGAATCCAATACATTGGCAAACAGTTCAGCTTTAAAGGAGTACGGGCAGATTCCATGAAGACAAACTTACAACAAAGTTTTTTTTCAGGTAGAAGCTTCCCAGGAGCAACTCATCAAAGAAACTGAAGTAATAACAGATAACACGACAATTTTTCTTCCTAAATTGCAGGTAGTTAGTTAGCTACACAAATTCATCCCTAAAAATCGTATCCTGTCATCACCAAGAATCCAAACTGGCACACAAATCAAAACGTTTATCAAGCTAAATCTCATAAACCACCAGGCACCAGCACCTATCTTTCATTAAAAACATCGTATCACCGTATAAATCACAAGCTATAGTCATCATTCCCTACTAAATTTACATTCTCTCATCCAAAAACCCAATCCTTCACCATTAGAACCCCCCAAAATCAGCACATAAGCCCTAATTCCCCCTGCTAAACTGCTACTAAATATGCAGCAAAACGATCTCATGCCAACCCACTCATCGATTCCATATAGAAGCAAGCAACCCTACACCAGACTCGCACCGCACACAAGCATACGCAGATGAACACGCGGAACAGGGAGACGAGAGGAGATCGAAGAATCTGATACCTGGGTGAGGAGCTCCCACGCAAATCCGATGGCCTCCTCCTTGAAGTAGTCCCCGAAGGACCAGTTCCCCAGCATCTCGAAGAAGGTGTGGTGGTAGGTGTCCTTCCCCACGTCGTCGAGGTCGTTGTGCTTGCCGCCGGCGCGGATGCACTTCTGGGTGTCGCAGGCGCGGCGCAGGCGGCCGAGCGGCGAGTCCGGCGCCGCGGTGCCGAGGAACACCGGCTTGAACTGGTTCATCCCGGCGTTGGCGAACAGCAGCGTGGGGTCGTCGACGGGGACCACGGGGCTCGACGGCCACCGCGTGTGCGACTTGGACTCAAAGTAGGACAAGAAGGTCTCCCGGACCCGCCGGGCCGGCCACTCCTGCGACGCCGCCATCGGCGGTCGGACGGGGGCGGGGAAGGAGGAGATGCGGATTGCGGCGGTGGCGGTGGCGGTGGCGGTGGCGGCGGGTAGAACCCTAGAGTTGGGGTTTGCGTGGAGCAGGCGTCCCGCTCGCACGAGCATAGACCGTGGACAACTGGACGGGGCAGGAGCAGGATTATACTGGTGATTTCTTTTGCTTGTGAGGGATAATGGCAACTTGGCGGCCACGATTTAGGCCCTGTTTGGATACGCTTAAAATCCGATTCTAGATAGAATTAAGTGAGAATCCCACCCAAACACTTTGATTATTTTTAGATTCTTTCAAAAGTTGCGGTGGAAAAAATTGGTATTTGCCCTGAAGTTCACTTTCCTGTACCGCGAGCGCGAGGGCGCATTTCTTCCACCGCGAGTCCAAAATTCCCGGATACCCCTTCGGCCTTCCTCTCGCATGCACGCTAGGGTTAGCCGCCGCCCGCTTCTCTCGCGACTCCGCCCGTCCGCCGCCGCCCTCTCGCGACTCCGCCAGCCGCCGTCGCGCGCCCTCTGCTCCTCGCCGAGCGCCCGCTCCTCCTGCGCGCGCTCGAGGACCGCGCCCGCGGCTCCTCGCGACTCCGCCGTCCGCCGCCGCCCTCTCGCGACTCCGCGAGCCGCCGTCGCCGCCGCCCTCTGCTCCTCACTGACGCCGCCCTCCCCATGTCGCCCGCTCGAGACCCAACGCCGCCGGCTCCTCACCGACTCCGCCGTCCGCCGCGCCCTCTGCTCCTCCGCCAGAGCCGCACACCTCCCTGCGCGCCCGCTTGAGGTGAGATGGTTTCTTGGATTCTTGATGCATCACATTGTTGCATTGTTGGGATCTGGAACATTTTCTTGGTTTCATGGTGCAAGAGGAAAAGGGAAAACATGGCAACATGGCAACTCGTCTTTGGATGGATTTAGGATAGATGGAAAAGGGAAAACATGGCATGGTATGTTGGAGAATAAGCGGACTTAGTCCGGACATTTGCTGTCGAGTTTGATTGCGATTGAAGTTCTCACCAAAAATCGATAGTTTCGTTGTCGGTGTAGCACGTTTAGCATTTTATCTCTGTGTAATCGTGCGGTGTAGCACGTTTAGTATTTTGTTGTCGATCATGCGATGGTGAGTCCGACTCTAGCAGATCATCTTTGGTTGTGGCGTGAATTGTGCACTGGGTTAGTTATTCTCTGGAAGTTCGGAGAAAAGAGTAGAGTCTTTCGGTTGTATGAGCTGCGGTTTTTACGATAAACGAGTGAAAAACCGAAATTGCCATTGTTACGTGTAGATTGCGGGTTCTTGGGTGTTTTCTGGTCATTTTCCTTTCATGGTATAGATGGATTTAGGATTTAATTGTATGGCCGTGATGGATGGATTGTATACTTTAAATTAATTTGAGTCAAATAATTCATTGGGATACATTATAGATGGAAAAGGTTCCAAAGGAGAAGGGTGCAAAGCTGCAGGCTAAATGGGATGCTTATCTTTGCCAAGGTTTTCAATGACATTTGCGTTGAAGAAATCCTTGCCCACAATAGGCGCAAAATTGCTTGAATAGTGTGGGCTATGCAAATCTTATTAGGAAGTTTTTGAGCGAACTAAGAGGCTTTACAATGAAGGGCAAATGAAGAACAGGTGGGATACAATGAAAAGAAATATACCAGTGGAAGACTTTGAACATAAGAGCTAGTGGATTAGGAAGAGATCCTAATCTTGGGTGCATTCTTTGCTAGTGACGATTGGTGGGCGAGAACAAAATGCGGTGAGTACACAATTTGTTACTAATTTGTGATTGTATTGTGTTTCTAAAATTTATATAACTAATTTATTCATATATTTTTTGCAGGCTATGCCAGGTTGTATAGCTTTCAAAGATGTACCACTTGAGCATGAGGACCAGCAACGTATCATGTTTGAAGCAATCAGTGTGACAAATGAGACTTCGTTTGTTCCTACAGTGGTGCTTCTTTGTAGATATTCAGTGAGGGGATCCTAATGCTGAGGAGATATTGAGGAGATGGAACACCCACTTCTCGAGGCGGCGGAAAAAGGCCACTAATTATTCTCCTAAGGGAAAGAAAAAGAAAACTTTTAGAGACCAATGCATGAAGCGTTTAGTGGATGCAT
>JAYEVI010000406.1:0-200000 GCA_036346575.1 Dendrocalamus sinicus | reverse complement strand
TTGTGCATTAGTTATCCTCTTGACCAGGTTGAGTATTGCAACCTTATAGAAAAATATATGAAATAGGTTATTGTGTTTCCCTGGGAAGGTTAATGATGGGATAGTGAGTTATGTTAGTTCATGCTAGGAGTGCATGATGTGATGTTAGAAAGACTAGCAGTTATGGTTGCTAGAGTGATGTTGATTCCTTTAAGAGGAGATTAATTTGATTGCCTTTCGTGATATTTCATAAATAAAAATGTTTCAAGTTTTGCGGCGGAGATCATTTGGATCTCATGATTTATTTGGTAGTTGAACTGTTCCGAGCAAAGTGAAGTGTGAAAGATCTTATTGGTTCTTAAGTGGTTCTTGTGGTTTGGTCTTAAGAACTTGTCTTGTTCGAGCTGACCAAGTGTTGTTGTAGCCAAGGAATTGTTTTCTATGTTAACGGAAAGAGTGCATTAGGAGTATTTGAGGTCTGAAGCCAAGTTTCGTATCTTGCGATTTGATATCCTCTTCTTGGGGGATTGTGCCTTCAATTGTGGACTCCCCTTATGTTTTCTGAGTTCATTGCCAATTGACTGTTCCTCTTGGTCTGGTGTTTACCGTGATTGGTAAACGTTTATCTGAGCGCTGAAATTATTATTCTTATTGGCCTCTTCTTTTGAGAAAGGATTAACTGATTCATGTTGCAAAGCCTTTAGAGATGAATGTTGGCAATCGGATAGTGGTGGTCGAGTAGATGATTACGTGAGGCTTGGTGTCAAGATGTTTGAGATGCATAGCGCAATAAATCGATTTATTAGAATAATCCTTGGAAAGGATTTGATTTAAATAGAATGTTTGTCTTTGGAGTTAATAGTTTCGTTGTCGCAACTAGTAGGACCTATAGTGAGATGTGGTCCAAGATCTTGTGTTCGTCTTGATAGAATATTAGAATTAGCAAGTATGGAAATCTTGATTAGTTTCTTAGAGTATCGCATTTTGGGTACTCGGTAAGATTGTGTAGAAGATTTATGATGAGAGTAGTAGTATAGAGGAATCTAATAGTCGTGTTAATTAATGGGATAGCGAGGATGGTTGAGTTATTGTTAAGGATGACTCGGCCTCAGTGAGTAACCCTTTGTGAGATAGATTATCTCTAAGGATAACTTGGTCAATCGGTTAGAAATGGCTACTTTGTGGTCGCGTAGCTAAATTTGATTGGTGTGGGTTAGAGAAGGTCTAAGATTGGTGAAATGAATCGCCTTGGCGGTTACTTGATTGGTGAGAAGTGTTGACCTTAGTGACCGAGGTTATGGTTGAGTTGTGTGAAAAGTTTAGTCATTAGATCGAGGATTACCTATCAAGTATACCGAGAAATTCATTGTAAGAGTCTTAAAGGATGAAATGTGGGCTTTGCATTTTTTTATGCTAGCATCTTGGTTTTCCATGATTAGATTCCAAGAGTTATGGTGATGTTTGATAGAATCCTTGGGAAGCGATAAATGAGCATGAAGGTGGTGAATTTAAAGTTGATCATCCTTAACGGATTTAGGTGATGTGAATGTGTCCGTAAGCTATATCGTGGTGTGTTGGGAATTATTTATCAAAGTAATTCCTCTGCTAGAAGAAGTTGATCGGGGTATGTTATTGTGGATTGAAAGAGTCTCTTTACATAGGTGTGGAATTTGTGTTCACTTGAGCATAGCCATAAGGTTGCTAATTTAAGAGAAAAGAGTTAGAATGTTATCGACGATTTGGGATCCTATGGTTTAAGAGAAAGTTAAATTCTTAAAAGAAAGATGGTGGAAAAGAGCGTGATCTTGCTTAGTGAGATATTCTCTTAGTTTTTATTTGAGCTTTGTGTTTATGACGGATGTCTATTACATATTGAGTGGGTTCTTGTTGATTTGTCTGGTTCTTTCCAGTTAAGAAAAAAAGGTTAATCTGGTTATTTGAGGGGTTTCGTTTTTGGCTTATGTGGCATTTATTTCTAAACTGTCTACTTGAAAGGTGGAAAAGTTTTCATGTTGAGTCTTTGTCTTTGGATTGGGCTCTTCGAAGGAAGATGGTTTTGAGTTGGTTGCATTAAGACTCTTTTGTTTTCAGTCGGGAACTGTTGTGCGTCCCTGGTTAAAAGAGGTGCTCATTGTTAAAGTGAAGAGATCGATTGATACAAGGAGCAAGAATTTTGTGTGTTTGTGCAGCTTGTGTGGTTTAGTACCCAAGGGAGTGTTGGCCCAAGGTATAATGGTTGTTTCTGAAAGTTGGAGAGACTTGGTAGAGAGCGTATTGCTAGAACCGTCTTGAGCCCTAGCGTAGCGCACAGATCATTTTGTATGACCTAGTGTCGAGGGAGTACTGGAGGAATCTGGAGCATGAAGTTTCGTTTGAGCCGTTGACCCACGGGTAAGACCGTGCCTTCGAGACGTGTCCGTCGAGTGACTCTTGAAAGGATGGGACAAGTAGTAAGGCGTAACGCGTCAGTACGTCAAGGTGTTTTGTTGCAGCAGACCGAGAGAGAGGCCACTTGGGAATTGGAGTCTCGCATGCGCGAGCAATATCCGGAGTTATTCACAGCAGGTACGTGGCAATGTTAGTAAGTTTTAGCTGTGATCATATTTCTTGGCGTAAGCGTGGTTAGAATTCGGGGTCGAATTCTGTTTAAGGGGGGTAAAATGTAATATCCTGTAAGAGTTTCGACCGTTAATCGTTTAATCGGAGCGAAGGACCTTAAAGGGAAGTATAAAATATCAAGTTTAGAGGGGGTTTTTCTGATTTTCCCTGGCAACCTGGGCCTGGGCCTTGGCCCGTGGGGATTCGGCCAGCAAAGGGCGCCACCTTCCCCCTCTAACCCTAGCCGCCTCTCCCTCCCCCTTGGTGCGCCTCCCCTCGCCTTGCGCCGTCCAGCGCCTCCTCCTCCCCTCTCCTCCATTTCCGGTGATCAAGACCTCCAATTGTTGCCGAATGATCGGGGGAAAGGAATAATTTGCAGCTAGGCGATTGGACTCGGAGGAAGGGAAGAAGAAGGGGCAAAGAGGAAAAGAAGGAGAGGAGAGATTCGTGGGGTGTTCGTGGTAATTCATCGGCTTCCGGCGTTCTTCAAGGGTAACAAAGAGTCTCTATCGCCGTATGTTTTGTATTAGATGTGTTTATGAATTCGTTTAGTAGATCGATTGTCATTAGCTGCTAGATCGCGTTTCTGTCCAGATTATTGAACGGCGGTTTTCACGACTTTAAAAGCCGAATCTGGGGATCACTTATCTTAGATAAAGTTGGGTTGTGTCGTTAGCTTTCCGTGGCCGCCAAGAACGCCCAGATCCGATCAACGGTTAGAAAGTTATGAATTGTTTAGTGCCACTGTCCTGTTAATCTGTCATCATCCTGACAGTCTGTAGAAATATGAGTTAATCTATTAGGTAAAGACGAAATCAGAGGATCTCGTTATAATGACAAAGATGGGTAATTTCCTCACATTTACATAAAGCTAAAGAACGCATGAATTTCACTTTCGTACCAAAAGTTATGATAATTTTAGTGTACTGTCCAGAGAACCCGACGTGATAATTGATGTTCTGTAGATTGGCTTGGTAGGGGCAGTATATGGAAGAATCAGAAGGGCTCCCCAACTAAGTTTGTTTAGGCAATTTAATTATCTTTCCAGCAAATCTGAGAAAGCCCTATTCAGACTTCTGTACCATTAGATAAGGATTTTTGAAGTCGACTGTCTATAGAGGGGGACAGGGTGGCCGAAAGGATTTGGGGTTTGAGTCAAGTTAAACATGTTGGGATAGTGGGGGTGTTTTTGTTTAATCTAAAGACTCGTTACTGTTGCCTTAGCGATTATTAAAATTATGGTTCAAGAGGAGGACGGATTCCAAGGGCCGCGCCTTCTGCTCATCCCCCGTTTCCTCGCGGTTAAGGCAAGTATATTTATGGATATAATAGATATTATCGAATGGTATAGTTTGATAAATTCTATGAGAATTTGAGTTGTTCATGATTGTTATGGTGATATGATTGGTAATGTTCATGGTTGCTAATGCTATGAGTTATGTGTTAATCACGGATGTTTGAGAGTTATGAAGTCTATGAATGTGAGCTTTTGTAGTATGAATATGTTATTCATATGCAATGTTGATGCGGATGCATGTTGTATTAATGAGAGAATTTCTGGTGCATAGTAATCGTGAATGCAATTTTATTTATTGAGATATTCACGTTTGTGCATCATGTTGATTATTGAGATCTTGGTCACGAGACGACCATGCGTTGAGGTCCCCGTCATGTTGATGTCATGACGGGCTAAAGGTCCCCATACTTGTGGAGTATGGGCAATTGGTCCCCGTGCGGATGGTACGGGCATGGGTGTGCATTGACGGATGCACACTCCGCGTTACCGTAAAAATGCGAAAGAGAAGAGATAAAGAGATTCTTTTGATCATATTGCATAGCATGATTTATTTATGTGATTGATGGTTGAACATGAGGAATGATATTCACTTTTACTCTTGTTGCCACTATTTATATTTCTTGAGTCGTTGGACTCACTCTTGTTGTTGTTGTGGTTCTTTGTTTGTTTTAGGTACCTACATGGGACCGGCATGCATGGGGATAAAGATGGATTAGCTTGGTTGCACTTGCACGGTCCATTCACCTTGGAAGAAATAAAGAACCTTAAACATTATTTGTTGAATAACTTAAGTGGTAACTGATTAAAGATCATCAAGTTTAGACTGTAATAAAGGTTTAGAACTTTTACATTGCTTCCGTTCTTTATTTAAATATTGTGGTTGCGAGTGTGATGGCAAACATAATTCAGTTTGTTTAGAATTGAATATTTATTGTTTACTATTATTCGGATCATTTGTCTATGCATGTTGAAACCTTTGATTTACTCATTAAACAAAGGAGGTTCTGCCGAAATTTTGTAAGGTGAATATAGGTTCGTCTTTAATATGTCGTTAGTTTAGTAGCATTCCAGGTCATTGCTTGGCTGGGGTGTTGCAATACCACCTCTGAAAAATTGTTCATACCACCTATATGGTCTTAAATACTCGTATACTACATGTACATACCCCTCGTTACACAAGATACTCCCTACGTTGTGAGATACGACATAGGGTGTAATTACACCCGGGAGTAGAAAAGAGGCTTCCTATATATATAAATATATATATATAGGAAAATTACATAAGGCATATATATATATATATGTGGCAATTATAATAAAGTAGCCCCTTAGGTCATCGGGTGATTAAAAGTAAGCTACCTAATGTAGTTACGTAAATAGTAGTTGTCACTAGCATGCCATCGATAAATAAATTTTAGTGTTAGATTTGGCTAAATAGCAAATATTGAAATATAACCTTATAAAACAAGCCTTGCTAGATAAATAAATAAAGCTAAGTCTAATAATAATAACAAAGTATAGATAAAATGATGATGGTGCACCAATTAAACCTCAACGTTAGATTTAGTAAATAATAATGTCAAGCATGATTGAGTATAGCAAGCTACGACCCGTATAATTAGATCGTAGTTCAAATTAAACTAAGCCTAGTAATAACTGAGGATACATAAAATGTTGAGCCATAAAATGCTATAAAACCGGACTCTAATATTTAATTGGTAAACTAAAAATTATATACATCTCTATATACATAACATATGCCCTGAAGATTAACGTTCGACAAATATCAAGCTCAGCTAAGACTTGTACACCGAATCATAGATCTAACCTAGCTCATGGAACTTCCTTGATAAATGCAAATCAATTAAAGGAAAGTCATCAAGCAAAAGGTCAAGCCTCGCTTTTCCCCAATCGGCCATGTATGTCCACTTTCTTTTCCCAAAAGCGGATAATTCCTGTAGGCACATCTTCACTTTTGATCCCTCGTGTTTCTAAAATTTTCCCTCACGGTAAAGCATTCAGACAACTCGTCCTCCTGCTCAAACCCAGCTACCGCGGTGCTTACAACCCACTAACCTGAATCATCCTTCTATTCTCAAATCATAATAAATGCATAATTTAAATTAAATCGGGTATTTAAAGTGATTGGATTTATTTGGATCTTTTGAGTTATTTGTTTTTATTTGAATTCAGTTGCTTAGCACGTAATTAGAAATTGGAGTCCGGAAGAATCAAGGATCAAGCGAGGCCGAGACCGAGGTGAAGATAAAGGCCTGAACCTCAAGATCGACAGATGAGAAAGCTTTGAGTGGGCTCAAGACCGCGGTAAACCGCGCAAGGCGAGTCAATACTTTGATCATATTGAACCTACATTTTCTGCAAATTACTTTTGTTTAAATTATCAAATTGCATGCTGTTAATTTATATGCAAATACATGTTTAATTTAGAATTCTAGTTAAATGCCTATTATCTAACTTGATTAATATTGCCCCTTCTTTGGAATATTTGAACATGAGAACCTTGTCGCCCTAGCAAAATTATAATAGTAACCTTTGAAAATAAGTCCATAATTATATGCCATGCTTAGTTTTGCTTAGATACTTGTGGGAGTAAGAACGTCCAAGCATCACTTTAATCATGAGAAAATGTGGTTGGGCAGTCATGGTGGTAATGACTGGTGTATGTTGGATATGGCTATTTTATACTCCCAAAAATCTTAAATTGCTTATTTGTCTGGGCAGATGGTTCGGGGGTATGGTGCAGGTGTGCACGAGAGTGTGGTTTGTGGTAGAACCGCCCAGATAACCCTAAGGGCTGAATCTTGTCATGACCTCCTGTGTGAAATAAGTACAACCACAAGTCTGTAAAGTACAACTTGGCCTAGTAGATTTACCGGACCCTGAAAGTCATCATCATCGGTGGAGGAGGTGAGGCAGTGCAAGTGGCGCCCTGTGTGGCAGGCTTGAATGGGACATCCACGGAGGGTGAGGTTCTGCTGTGGCGTTCAGAAGGAGAACATCCCGCACAACGTATGGGACCCACCGCAAGTGGGAACGGCCCGTAGGGTGAGATGATGGAAGGGGCGAGGTACTTTGAACGGTTACTGTGATGGTTGGCTCAACTGCATGACCAAGGAATCGTGTGGGGCAACGAGTAAACTGTCTCTTGTGGGTAAAGTGTGCAAACTCTGCAGAGTCAAAACTATTCGAATAGCTGTGCCCACGGTCAAGGGCGGATATGGGAACTTAACCAGATATAGTTCTATTTCAAAAACTTTGTGGGTGGGAATGGAAAAGTGGAGGGCAGTGGAAAGCCCTGATTTGAATTGTCCTGGGTGTCGTCCCAGTGGTAAGTTAAGCGGCTATAACGCTGAAAGATGCTATATGGTGCGGATGCCCTGTAACGGTGGATGGAATCTGGATTGCTATTATTATTGCATTCTCTTACACATTATGTTTTTGGTCAAAACTGCTAGGTCTCAGGAAATTTCTATGTATTATATTTTTAAATAATGATAATACTTCTCACAAAATAAAATATCAGGAAGAATAAATACAGTCGTAAGAAAAGAAGATGGATGTTTGTGGTAAATACATAAAGTTGTTGGTGGATTCGGGTTGATCATAAAATGGAAACGATAGTGTGGATTCTGAGAAAAATAAATTGGTGGAGTCTAAATGAATAGATAGGCTAGATAGATGATTTTTGGAGAATTAGAGGGTGCAAAGGTAATTGCTGGATTACGACATTGATAACTAATATAAATTTTTGGAAGATATTGGCGATCATGGGATTAATAGGATTTGATCAAATACTAAATGGATGAATTGAATTTTTGGGAATTTGGATGTAGGATAACAATTCTTGGAGTATAAACTTGATCAATGATATTCTTGGTGGAGGTATACTAGTTAGAAATAGATAATGAAAAAATAAGGTTGATTATTGTAAGAGCAAATTGTGGTTGTGGATCAATAGCAAAAGGAATGGGTTGATAGGAATTTAGAATACAAAAGGTATTGGTGGATTGTATAATTGATGATATTCGCTGTTTGGAGTTTTAGACAACACTCAATATAGAAAGTGTGTGTTCGGTGGATTAATCAAATGATATTAGATAGATGATGTCACTAGCTGTTTGGAGTTTTAGGCAGCAATTGATCGGTGGATTATATAAATTATGATACACGTTGTTTGGGGATTTAGGAAGCAATTGATTGGTGGATTGTATAATTGATGTTATCCGCTGTTTGGGGTTTTAGATAGCAGTCAATATTGAAAGTATATGATCGGTGGAATAATTAAAGGATGTCACTCACTGTTTGGAGTCTTAGACAGCAATCAATTTGAAAAGAGTATATTCGGTGGATTAAGTAATGATGACACTCGCTGTTTGGAGTCTTAGACATCAATTAGTAAGGAAAAAGGGTGTCTTTGATGGATTAAGTCAATTATGGCAATCGCCGTGTGGAGTTTAGGTAGAACTAATAACACTATGATTTAATAATAATAATGCTACTAAAAGTGATTTTTGGCAAATAAAATAACCCGAGCCACTACTTTGATAAGCCATGCATACTATTTATTTGCATCCTGTGCATTGGCTCGCGGAGCACGGTGGTTAGTGTGCTCACACTCGCTCTCATAACAAATCCAGAAGCAGGAATCAGGTCACTACGCTTCAGCAATACTTTTGGTTATGATGGAGAATAAGATGAAGTCAATAAGGGCTAGGTCACGAACCTCCAGTTAGCTGCCTGTGGGCATGTCCTGAAGGTCCCACTTGCGTGCTTCGTTCTTCCGCTGCTGCAATTTAATGATTTCGGCCTATTCGGCCCATGAGTAAGTCTACTATTATATTTTACGCTTCCGTATGATATGTATTGTGATATTCAGAACTGTAATCTATGAGCACTATCTACTGATCCAGGGAATAGTGCGGTGGAATCACAGAGGATTCCAGATTGTAATATCTGGGCTCTTATAGAAAACCCTAGGTATTATGGCACGCGTTACAAAAAAAAGCATAGATATATTGGAAAGGGCATGTGCAATAGTTAGAGACAACCTTGCCTCTAAATTGTTGAAGCATCTAGGCCCTAAAAATGATTTTGGTAATTAATAATGGCAATGATTAAAGGGACTAACATGTTTATTAAGATGATTGAAAGGTTTAGTCTTGAAGTTTGTCGATGCTATAAAAAAGGCATGCAAATGTGACCAAACATTGACATAGCTCAAGGCAAATGTATATTGTAGCCTAAGGATGTTTTTAGAGTTTTTACCGATCTCGATTTTTGGTTGAAAAAGACTGAATTTATAGAATAGATACCATATTATAAAGAGGGGTCATGGCTAGTAGTTTAAAGTTAACCTTATGCCACTTTGATCAATTATGGTTTATGCATGCATTTGCTTCATTTGGGACCCTCTCAGAATTATCCTTTGAAATCGGTATGACTGTAGGCTTTTGAATAGTAGTACTGCTACATCGGTACTACCGACAGTTACATGCCGATAGCTTATTTCTAGAGAGGTGCATTTCTGATCTTTGCCAAAAACGGTACTACCGTATGTGTTGCGCAATAGTACTGCAGAGCAGTAATACCTCTGAGCGGTATGACCGCACCCTGTGATCAGTACTACTGGAGTGCGGTATGACTGTACTTTAATTTGTGATAGTTAATTTTTAGAGAAGTACATTTTAGAGCATTTTCACTCATCTGAAAATCAGTTACCACACTTGTTCATGAGGTACGGTACTACTGTATGGTAGGTATTACCAGACACTGTGAGTGTGATACTACTGATATTTAATTTAATGGCTAGTTTCTGTATATTTAATGAACCTTTAATAGCTGTTGAATAGTAGGTGCAGTAATACATGATGGTTGTACCACATCCCCTGATTTTTGGAGATTTTGACCCCAACGGTCATCCTAGTGGATGGAGGCTATAAATGCCTCCTCACTAGCATCAATGAACTCTTCTTGGACCTTATTGAATACTCTTTAACCTTCGCTACTCTTACTTCAAACTCATTTGCTCTATTTTTCACATTTTGATGTTGTTGAGAGTATTCAAGTGTATTACATCATTAGTTGATCTTTGTGGCACTTGGAAACCTTCAAGCAAGTATCGTTGGCTTGTTATTCTTAGTGGTTGCCAGCACCTAGACGACTTGGAGGAGTTTGTATGGTGATCTCTTCAAAGAAAATTGTGAAGAGACTCAGCATGTTAGTGAGTGGTGTGGTCCTCACCATCTCCGGAGTGGAGGAAGAGCAACTCTAGTGGATTGAGGTGGTTAGGTTTAATTCGTGAAGTCAGTCCAATCTATTTGGTATTACCTCCGTGTAGATTAGGGAAGATGGGCATGTCTTCGAGACTACGGGAAAACATCACTTGTGATCATTATGATTTATCTCTCTTGTCTTTACCTTTTGCATTTACATTTTTTGCAATTATTGAATTGAATTGTGTAACTAGAATTATATCTAGTTTATACATATGTTTGTGATGTCTTAGTAAAGCCTAGAGAATCTAGGCCTTGCTTATGCAAACCAATTTTAATTAAGTCCAGACTTGCTATAAAATTGTGATTTAGCCAAAAGAATTTAAAAACCTCCTATTCACCCACCTCTAGTCGGTTATCCTTGATCCTACACTTGTGCCACATTATTTTTAGAGATAATATCTCTAATATATTGTCTCTAATACACTCCACATCATCATCTTCCCGTAATTTTTTATTTAAAATGGGACCTACATGTCAAGTTTTTAATTAAGCACCACAAACCGTCTCCCCTTCCCATGCCATCTTCCTCCCTCCCTCCAGTCATAATCTCCCTCCCTTCCTATCGGACCAGTCGTCGCCCAGTCCTCCTGCCATAGGCTCTTTCCTGTCGCCGCCCTCTCCCTCCTCTCTGGTGGCCACCTTCCCCCTCCCCATCGTCTTCTCCTCCCACCCCACCACCACTCTCTCTGTCCACTTCGTCTGCCGCCCTCTCCCTACCCTCTAGCCGGCGTCTTGTCCCCCACCCTATCCTCGCTTGCATCTTCCTCCATCACCGTCATGGCCTCCAAGCTCACCGCCATTGATCCGGCCAGATCTTGCCCGTCGACTTCTGGAGTCTGCGGACCTGGCTAGATTTAGACGCCAACGAGTTGGATCCAACTAGATCGAGCCTCTCTGGTCGCCACTATCGAGCTCGTCGCTTCCACAACCTTCTCCGATTACTGTCACCAATCCGATAAGCTGGATCTACTGTGTGGTCATCATAGTCTTTACCATGCCCTGGTTGGGCCACCAGGTGGTCCCACAAAACATGTGGGCAACGGACGGCTCCTCTCCAACAGAAGGCGCGGTCGTTGCTTCGCGTGTTGGTTCATGCGCCATGATCATCGCCTATGGAAGCAATGGCTTTTCTTCTCTCTCCTCATTTCCCTTCTCTAGGTAGGATTTTGCTGATGTGGTATAGCTTAGAGATAGCTAAAGTGTAACTATTGCAGATGCCCTAAGTAAAACATACACCTAGCTATTTATTCTAAATTTTAAACAAAACCACATGGAATTTAAATATTGGGTAAGGGCTTCCCACTAGCAACATGCTGCCCATGCCATCTTTGGCCGACGCCTTCACCACCCCAACCAATAGGTAGTACTGTGCCACCAACAACTTGCTTCCATTCGAACTTCCCATGGTTTTGTGTATTGTTTAGGCTACAATTCTTATGTGTTAGCCCATATTAGCTAAGCATATGTGCTACTTCCTCCCATTCCAAATATAAGTCGATTCAGAATCTACACTAGTTAAATAATTTTAAGCTTGACCATCAATATATAAAAATTGCCATGATTAACAACATAAAGTTGGTATTACTAGATCCATCATGAAATATACTTTCATAATATATAATTATTTTTATTTGATACAACATAATTTGTAGAAATTGATGATCAAAGTGTCACCTTGGAGACTGTGTTAATATCTAAAATGCATTTAGAGTCAGAGGAAGCACTACTTACTAAACTTGGCACTTTGCCTATGCCACAATATCCGAAGGTTCGTGTGCAATTTAATCTAAATTTTTAAAAAATCTAACCATTTGGGATTTTACATTCTACCTGTTTGGAACGTAGGAATAGAAAACACATGAATATAAAGAAACATAGGAATATCAAAGGGATACAATGGTAAAACAGAGTTTTTGGCTGAAATGGCAAATTTTGAAGTGTGATTATAAAAGATGACACCCTCACAGCTGCAATTGCAAAAGTAGCACTCTCGCCCGCACGATCACCGTGCGGTTTTAACCACAAGGCGACACGTGGCAGAGCACCGCACAGTCACCATGCAGTACAAGCCACAAGGACCGCATGGTGACCGTGTGGTGCTCCACCACGTGTCACCCTGTGGCTTGTCCGTATGGTGATCATGCGGACGAGAGCGTTACTTTTGCAATTGCGACTGTGAGGATGTTATTTTTGTTGATCACACTTCAAAACTTGCCATTTCAGCCAAAAACTCTAGTTCATAGGAATAGAAAGCACAAGAAAAATAGAGAAAAAGGCGTTTGAAATATAGGAATCCTAATAGGAGGGTGTAAAATAAAATATTTATGGAGTGAATACCGTTATTACCATTTGCTTAACGAAACAAGTATTATTATTTAAACTAGTAAGTCACTTACAAATTGGCCATCAAAGCTTGCAACCACTCGTCAGTGAAGAAATAGATTTTTTTCCCCCTTATCCCCTCCCGTCACCCATCTCTTTGAAAACTTTTGAAAGGAAATTGATGACTCCAATCCTCTATTCCAAACGTCTGAGTCTGTTTGGAGCATAGGAACTAAAAATATAGAAATAGAAAAAAAAAAGACAAAAATAAAGTAGAAATATACGTGTAAAATAGAGGATTACATAACACAATTTTTCCCTCCGTAAATTGTTGGTTGCTCCACCAATCAGTGAATAAAATAAAGCCATCTTATCACATCAGTGGTGCCTTCTCTGACTAGAGATTGCTCCATAGCCTCGTGCCTCGCCTAGGAATGTTTCCCATGAGTTCTGAAGAATGTCTTTTTTTCCTGCAAACAGTACAGAAATCTGGGGCTTTCCTTTGGAACACTTTGGCATGCGTTCCTCCTTTCCAAACACCCAAAAGTTGGCCAATCCTTTGGAACGGAGATTCCTTGGTTTCCCTCCAGTCCAAATGGGACCTAATTTCCTGTGACTTTCCTCCGTTTTGTGTTTCCTATGTTTTTAATTCCTCCGTACCAAACACCCCAAAGTTGGGCGAGTGAGCCCAAAAGCATGTGTTAGGTAGGGTCGGTGCTGGGCCGAGCCCATAACCTCCCATCTAAAAGCTCTTCCAAGCTCCCGCACCCTCTTCCGCTCCGAAACCCTAGCCCCACCCGCGCCGTCTTACCCGAGCACTCACACCAACCCGCGAGCGAGCGGCGAAGCCCGGGCAGCGCGGAGGAAACATGGCGGCGGCGACAGTGTACGGTGCCGGCGGGGCGATGAAGGGCGGGAAGCTTGGGATGGAGGAGGCGCGGGACCTGCAGCTCAACCGCATCCGCATCACCCTCTCCTCCAAGAACGTGAAGAACCTCGAGAAGGGTAATCCATCTTCCTCAGCTTCTTCTGTTGCTTGAGATGAGGCCAAGTTTGCCAAGATCCGAACATGACGACGTGTCTGCGGGTTGCAGTGTGCGCCGATCTGGTGAAGGGCGCCAAGGACAAGCAGCTGCGCGTCAAGGGCCCTGTCAGGATCCCCACCAAGGTGCTCCACATCACCACCCGCAAGTCCCCCTGCGGAGAAGGTATTGATCACTGACAACAGCTACTGCTATTACTAGATGGCATGCCAAATGGTTACTTTGCTCGATCGCTGTACGGTAGTGCGTGTTGGTTTCCATGGTGATAACTTGTGCGTGATAATGTGTTGATTGGACAAGCAACTTTTCATTATTATCCTTGTGGTAGGTTTGTCGCGGTACGTGTTTCTAGAATGGCTTGGTGCTGACTGCTGCTAGTATTTGGATGAGTAAAGTAGTCCTAGATGGCAACTAGTTGCCTTCGTCGCTGTTAACTGGGCTAGATTGATATGGAGATATGTACATGTTTCTTGTTGTAGCTTGCCTTTTGAGACCATTATAGGTTTGTTTACCAATAACGTTGTTTTGTAACCTTGTTTCGTTCTGGCTGCAAGCCTGCAAGCATGTGTGACCTGGTAATTTGTCTATGTATTGCATGTTGGATTGTGGAAGCTGAGGTCCAAAGCTAAATTGATACTCGTGGTAACAAGAGTATGCCCATTGGAAACATGTAGTCAAAACATTTGAATTTTGACCAATATTATGAATGAAATTGGTGGAAAGTTGTATCACTGTTCTAATGTCTAAAACAGCATTTGTTAGTGACCAGGGGGAGTACTTAACCTTTGACGGTATTATAACTCATTCTTATTGCAGTCCTACTGCTAAGTTGATACCTACCCTCTGATTTGCAAATTTAATGAAGATCTTATTGGTGCCAGACTCTACCAAAGGCACATTACTGTCTACGCAGCTGTGATGGATAGTAGGCAAACATACGGTAGATAGGAGTTGAAAAAAGGGCTAATGCAGATCCTATTGGTGCTAAATTTTATCAAAGATTCAAAGGCATGTTACTACCCAAGCACTAGTGATGGATATTGCTTTTGTTTTGGTGGCAAGATGATAGAGCGAGGGGTTGAGGAAAAGGTTATGGATTGGGGACTTGGATTATCCCTTTCCGTTACTCTCTACAGCCGATACTAATTCAAATAAAATCCATTTTTTTATTGTGGTACCACCCTACTAACCAGACAAATGCACGTCTGGCGATGTGTGGCCTCCCGCTAACATGTGGAGACAGAGATGCTGCAGTGTTGCCCCATATTGCCTATGTGCATGTTATGCTTGTGAGTTTGTGGTGGGGTTCCACTGTAAAAATATTCTTTTTGGGATTAGTGCTGGGTGGAAAAGAGCAACGACCGGAGACTAACACATGTTATCAGTGTTTGATAGTCTCAAGAGTATTAGTGTATGGTAATCTTGCACTTGTACCTTGGTCTTAAATTAGTATTATGAGTTTTGTAGGGGTAGACAGTCATGAGTCATGACCACATTAGAGGATCAGGATTTAGTTTCACAAGAATGCGACTCATGCAACTAGTAGATCAAGTGATGTCTGAACCCATCTCATATAAATTTATTATTGTGAAATAATGGATTTGTGAGTTACATGACCTGTTGACTTGTGGTATTGGCATACTTTTAAGTGGCAATGGGTATCCTGAACCTTGGACCTTTCTTTTGTCATAACTATTTCCTAGCTGTTGGACTTTGTTGTTGAATGTTTTTACTTTTAAGCTTCCTTTAAGTTAATGATTCAGCTCAGTTTGCACTGATAAATAATACGGAAATGTTAATTGTGTCAACTGATCCCAGGAAATTTACTGATTTTGGATGCCTAGTAAATGACTGCAAACATGTATAGCTTCTTCTGTATACCCAAACTTTGATCAGTTTTAGATGCTATTTTACCAATCCTTTTTTGCTTTCTTCCTTGATCAGGAACAAACACATGGGATCGGTTTGAGTTCCGCATCCACAAGAGGGTGATTGACCTCATCAGCTCCCCAGATGTTGTGAAGCAGATCACCTCCATCACAATTGAGCCTGGTGTCGAGGTCGAGGTGACAATCGCTGACATGTAATACCAAATTAGCAGTTCTGTAGGCTGTCTTATTTTCGCTTAGAGCTTGGTTTCTATTGTCATGCTTGTAACGGACATCCAAGTGGTTTAATATCCTGATCTTATATATGTGCGGATGTTATGAATCTTTTATGTAAGAGGTGTGCAACTTCACAGTTTTGCTTCAAACATCAAATCTGGTTTTGATTAAATTGTTGGGTCCTGTCGTTGTTCATTAGAAGCATCTGTTATTCTGTTATGCTGAGTAGCTGCTACTCGAAAGGCTTTTGGCCATATCTTTTGGACGGGAATTTGTCGTGTGCACACCTTTGCTTCAGAAATGCCCGTTACTACTTGAGTAGGTAGACAGTCAACCGTACGATGAGTAGGAGTCTTCTATGTTGTGGGCGATGCTCTGGATTGATTAATCTGAAGTGGAAATACATTTGAGATATCGGATTTGCTATTTCTAAGTCAGCCAGAAATTTTTGTAAGTCTTAAATGAGTTTTGTGCCCAGATTTGTACTGGCCAGTTCTTTTTGGTTTTGCATTTTGGCTGCGGCGTATAGCTGTTAGGATCACAGAAAGAGTCAGAATAACAAAGACTCGCATGTAATTTTAGACAATATAAATAAAATCATTATAGTATATATTATAATTAATTTGTAAATTCTGTCTTGAAAAGATATTTTATTTGAAAGCTACTTGTTGTAAAAAAAAGCTGAAAAACAGTTTTTAGAAAGAAAAAAAAAAGCTAAAAAACAGTTTTTAGAAGATGAAAAAAAACATGCCATAAAGAAGGCCTTGAGCTTAGGGCTGTAAACGAGCCGAGCTCGAGTGAGCTTGGCCTGCCAGGCTCGAGCTCGGTAGAAGCTCGAGCCGAGCTCGAGTTGGGGTCCGAGCTTTGACCGGGGCTCGAGCTCGGCTCGGCCTAAGCTTGAGTAGGCTCGAGCTCGGCTCGTTGAAGCTTCGAGCAGAACAATTAAAATAATTTATTATGCACTATTTTTCAATAATGAGAAAATTTTAAGTTCGAACTCGGCTTTAGTAAGCTCGATAACATCAAAATAATTCAAATATACACTAATTTTTAACAATAATAAGCTCGAGCTCGAGTTCTGCTCGAGTAAGCTCGATAAGAATTAATATGTATTACTATTTGAGCTCGAATGGGGCTCATGAACTATTCGAGCTCGGCTCGAAAGCTCGCGAGCTCGAGATCAAGCTCGAGTTCGGCTCGTTTAAAGTTCGAACCGAGCTCGAACCGAGTCTAGAACGAGCCGAACTCGAGTAGCTCGCGAGATTCGAGCTTTTTACACCCTACTTGAGTCGCTCATTTGGCTCACTTGTTCTCCTGGTTCTCCAAACTCAGAACATCTCAATTTTCCTTCATTTTGTAAAAAAATAATTTAAATTAATCATTTCAAGTATTTATGTCTTACTTGGAGTTCATACATTTTATTAGAATTTAAATTCTAGAATTTCAATCTAATCTCAAATTCGAAAGTTAATTATCAAATTCTTTTGAATTCCCTCAAAAATCTATGGGCTCAGCCCAATTTCTCTCCCTGGCCCAACTCCTCTCGCTGGCCCAAGCCGGCCGAGTCCCTCCCTCTCTTTGCCCCGGCTCACTCTGTTCTGTGTGCGCCAGCGTCGTCTCCACCTCCACAATGAAGCCTCGTGCGCCATGATGTTTGGAAATTGACGCAGTCACCACGCGCATTGAAACATTTCAATGCATTCTCAAAACTCCTTTCCAGACCGGCGCCGTTGATTCCGCCTTGTCCGCGCCCTCTCAGATCCCCTCTAGAGGCTATAGCGTACCGTGATCATGTTCCACCCCTTCAATCAACCCCAAAATGCCAAACTCTCCATGTGCAGCAAAGCCGTTGCCCGAGATCGTCAGCCGGCATCGCCGCCCGAGGTCGCTGTCCACAATGCCGGCTATCGCTACACCATTCGTCCCGTCGTCTTCAGTGGAGTTTTATCGAAATATCTCATGTCACGTCGTGTTCTAGAACCTTGTGATCATTTCCCCCAATCAATTTCCTTTTATCCGGTGAGAAATTTCACCGTCATTCCCGTCACAGCTCAACTCGCCACCGCCGTTGTTCTCACCGTCCTCGGTTAGCCTCTCCAAAATCCCTTGCATCCATAGTGTGATAACCCTCAAAAAACTAATTGTAGGACCGGATAGACAACAGAGGAGATGAATGGTGCCTGGAGTTTTTTTTTCTCCAAATATTCACATATCCCTTTTTCTCTAATAGCTTCAAAGCTATTAAGACTAGAATATGAGGTCTACTTGAAAACATATGAACACATACCTCCATACGACCAGATCAGAGCGCAACGTGGTCGAATTACGACCACTCAATGGAAGACAACCTGGTCATTAACGACTACTGGACAGAAAGCATAAGACAACCAAACTGAACACAATCAGTCAGGAGAGAAAAGCAATGTAGTCGAAATTTAGACAACGTGATCGAAAGACAGATAACGTGGTCGAAGCCACTGTGGTCGAAACCAGTTTGGTCGAAATCAACGTTGTCGTAACCAGCGTGGTGGAAACCAACATGTTCGAAACCTACGTGGTCGTAACCAACGTGGTCGAAACCAACATGATTGAAACCAACGTGATCGAAACCACAGTGGTCGAAACCAACGTGATCGTAACCAATGTGGCCGTAACCAACGTGGTCGAAACCAACGTTATCGTAACTAATGTGGTCGAACACCAACGTGGTCGAACACTAACGTGGTCGATACCAATGTTGTCTATGTCCAATGTGCGGTCGAAAGACTGGCGTAGTTCAGGATCAATGATTGGTCGAAAACCAGTGCTGTCAAAGACCGACGTGATCGCAAACTACGTGGTCGAAGACCAAAGTGTGATCGACACCACCGTAGCCAATGACCAAGGTGCACATAGAAAACATATGCAGTCGAAAACCAGTATGTGTGACCGAAAACAATTCAGTGTGACTGAGAGATCTATGATCATTGAGCGATCGAAACCATGTGCGGTCGTAAACGACTAGAGGTTGCAGAGAAGTCGAGCGACTACACGACTTAGGACCATTGGGCGGTAGAAAGCAAGTGTGGTCATAAACGACTAGAAGTACCAGGGGTGCCTGACTGTCGGACCTCGGGTTAGCAAACCCAGATCCTCTGTGATTTCACCGCACTATTCCCTAGATCAGTACATAGTGCTCACAGATACATTATTCTATATCAGAACATATCATGCGGGAGCGTAAATAATACAGTAATATTTACTCATGGGTCGATTAGGCCGAAAACGATAAAATACAGCAGCGGAAACTCCACATAGATGGGACCCTCATGACTTGCCCACAGGCAGCCAACTGGGGTGCGCGACCTAGTCCATGGCATCTTCTTCCAGCTCTATCGACCCCCTTTTTAGCGTCGCTGGGCTTGTCTTTGCTTTCTCTCTGACTAAGTATGATAGTTAAGTAAGAGTGAGTATGACGATGCTCAACAAGCGACCACACAGGGTACAATAATAATAAATGCAAAGTTGTCAAGGGAGGCTTGAGGTTCTTTTAGTTGCTAAAAGCATTGTTTTGGAATTACAATAAGTAAGAAAAACTTCTGAGATTTAGCAATTGTAACTAAAACATATTTTATGAAATTGATTGTGAGAATGCGATAATAATAGTAGTGTAGGTTACATCCACCTTTTACAGTGCATGGCTACATCTACCAATGCTAGTTTTCGCCACTGGAGTATTTCCCTCCAGGAAAAATCAAAGTCAGAGTACATCCCTCTGACAGGTTTTTATCCCACCCACAAATGTTTTTGGAAATAGAACTAACTCAAAGAATTTCCCATGTTCGCTCTTGACCGTGGGCACGGCTATTCGAATAGTTTATTCTCTGCAGAGATATACACGTTACCTACAAGAGACAGTCAGCTCAATGGGCCCACATGATTCCTTTGTCATGTAGATCAAGAGATCGTCACGAAGCCTTTATAATACCTCGTCCTATCATCGTCTCACCCTTATGGGTTTATCCCTTACCAAAGGGCCCCATAAGTTGTACAGGATGTTCCACCACAGCGGCTAGCGCAATTAGACTTCTGTCTCCACAATGTTAGCACAGCTGGCGAACATCACCTGAACGCGGTGTCCCGATCAGGCCGGATTTTTGTTCCTCCTACACAATCCCTCCTTTCCCCTACTGGTGAGATGACTTCAAGGGTCCGGTAAATTATTCAGCCAAGCCTACAGTTTGCCAGCTTGTGGTTGCACTATTTTACACGAGGAGGTCATCACAAGATTCAGTCCTTAATTTGTCCAGGCGGTTCTTACCACAAACCACAGGTTCTCGTGCGACATCGGCACCATCCACTCTTACCTTCCGTCCAGACAGGTATAGCATGTTTTTAGGGTTTTGAGAAGCATAAAACAGTTATAGCAAAATACTCAGCCACATACATCCCCTGACTGTCCCAAAACAAGTTCTTATGTTTTAAAGATTGATAATCAGGGCAACTAGCACCCTAGACTTGACCGGACTAGCATAGCATTTTAATGTAATCTATAGCTAATAAAGTCACCATTAAAATCTAAGGTGACAATGGTCATGTGATTCAAGTATTGAGGAATGGCATATTAAAATTAATACCACATCAAGTGGGCAAGTAGCTACCTTAAGTTTTGGACATACATTTGCATAATAATAATAAGTTAAGCATGCAAGTTGATAATTTAAAGTAACATAATTTTGCATAAAATTTAGAATCATACATTTTGCCGTGACGCGGGTGATTTTGCGGAATGCTCGCCGGAGGTGGCCGGGATGGGGTGGTAGCCGGCGGCGCATACAAGGGCAGCCCGATTTTTCGATGCCTTGTCACCCTAGATAAAACTCTAGTTAGTATACTAGTATGGCTAAATGATGTGGCCAAGAGTGTGAATGCTACATTGATTTGTGCTTCATCCATGTAATTTGAAATTACAAGCTCATAGTAGTGCTAAATTGCGTAAGGAGAAAGAAGCAATCGGTTATGACAGAGAGAAGAATACCCTAGTTCATGCGGATGCTTATGTGATTCCTTCTTTGCGCAATGCAAACAAGACAACAATGCATGAAATTAGAGTTATGGATGGAGAAGAAAGGAAGTTAGTTTGGCTAAAGAGGAAGACACTAGATCAATCAAGTTCTCGTGATTGCAGTTCTATCCACAATGTTCATAAAGTTTTCAACGCCAATTCTGAGGTTTATAATTCACACCAAACACATATTTGGAAAACTAATGAATTCTACTTTCCAATGATCAAATGAAGCTTGATTTGGAGCCTCCTACACAAAGTTATGGCAACTTCATTGGACGCTGCACGAGTTGTCTGAAGAGGCGCGCGAGACTTGCCAAACATAGAGTCCGAGTATTGCAATGCAAGTAAGGGTAAAATCCGATCACACTATGGCTTTCTAAAGGTTGAGAAGGATTCCTTTTCAGGTTTCAAATTGATTTGGAAACCCCTTGAACAAAAAAAGAAAACATATAAAGATTTAAAATTAGTTCGGATTCGGTTCGGGTCAGATAGGAAGTCCAACATTAAAACGTCTATAACTTTCACAAACAGAGTCCGATTTGGGTGTTCTTGGACTCGTTTGAAAGAAAATTCAAAGCCCCATACAATGGATGGGGCGCCAGCCCTGGAATCCTCATGGCCACATCGCAAATTAAGAAGGAACTCGACGGCAACTATTTAGATATTTCCTTTTTATTTCGTATTGGAGTTTTAGTTAAGGCCATGCATTATGCACCTATATAAGGTCAGGGCTTAGTCCTATTGTAACTTAGGCTATGATATGATAAGTTTTTATACTTGTGAAATAAAGGAGAAAATCGCCATGATGGTTGTTGGCGGCCAGATTGCGTGATTGCAAGGTTTTCTCGTTTGGAGTTTGCTGAGTTAGTGAAAGGTAAGAATAGGAGATTCTTGAGATTGCCCATCGAATATACAAGGTTCATCTCTTCTAATTCGTGTCTTCTTGCTAAATTCACTGTTTAGGGAGTTCGGCAGGTTGCTTCTAATATGCGCCTTGCATACTAATGCAAATTGCCCTTATCAAGATTGTTGGCTAAGACAAGGAGAAAACTCTATCCACAGAACCAAAGGAGAAGGAACCTCATTGAATGTACTGAAAAGATCGGGCCATCCCTACGCATCAACTAATTCTTAGTTGGTTCGTATCACTAGAGAATTTTGTAGCAATGCTTAGACCTAATAGTCATAACTTTAGGCTTGGGGCAACATTTTTCACATAAAATGATAAACTTTTGAAAGGTATTCTTGACTTGGTGAGTCAAAAGTCTATGAAATATTTCAAAATAAAATATAAAACTTGGTTTAGACTTAGGCAAATGGTTAGGTGGTGGGTGCTTGCTGGCATGCATTGTTGTTCGGTGACACAATGTTGATTGCCAAGTACGAGGGCTGTGAGGAAGTGTCTAAGTCAACTAAGAGCTGGTTTGTGAGCTACTACTACAAAGCCTTAATGTACTACCACAAGACTAGTATGGAAATGCAAATGGTCGACTAATTGCGTGTTTCAACCCGAGTCTCACTATAGGTTGAAAGTGAGTGTGGCGAGGCCATGTGAAGTCTCACTCGGCCAAGAGGGGTCTCGATGCAGTGGATTCCTTCTGGGTGAAACCTTAGTATTGGTTTGACCAGGTTGTAGGCTTTGCTTTGTAAAGGTCTTGTTGTGATTACTCACGCACGCCTACTGAGCGTATAGTGGCGATATCATGAGTTAATCATATCGTGTGGGTAAAGTTGTACAAACTCGCAGAGTGTATAATCTATCCTAATAGCCGTACCTACTGTCGTGAGGCAAGCTGAGTAAAGTTTTCCATAGATTAGACTTTGTTTTTCAAAAATAGTTTGTGAAAGGCTTATGGATGGATGGAATCCATATGAGACATTTTGGAAAAGATGGTCCGGGTAGGATGCTCATGGTTAGGTTAGTGTGGGGGATGGAACCTGCACTAACGGTATTACTTTCCTTTATAACACTGTTTTTTACTTACTGTATTAAATTCAGTATTTTCATACTTATTTACTCAATGATCGAAATGGCAACAGAGGGGGGTGAATGGTGCCTTTAAAACTCTCCAAGTATTCACACACCAATTCTTCTCCAAGAGCTATTGAACTATGAAGATAGAACGAGATTGCTTACTGGAAACCGAGACCGGAATATCAAACTAGTTGACAATGGCTTGATCGACAACAGTGAAAATGCAACTCGACAGAGACAGCACAGAGCGAACGCGATCGACCGCCAGAACAAAAGCTGATGTAACTTTTGATCTCCAGGTCTAATGACCACAAAACTCAAACCACAGCAAGATAACAGCCTCTGTATGAGAAATTACAGGACTAAAGGAAACTTGCTGCTGTGGTCGAAGAGAGACGCATGGTCGAACACGAAACAGAGGAAGTGAGCAGAGTTCGACCGCGAGATCCAGATTCCAAGTAACTTTTGACTCACAGATCTTTTGGTCACGAAATTTTAAACACTGCAAAAGCTTAACCTCTGGAAGAGAAATTACCAAGAAAATTAGAACTCTCGACCGTGATCGAGAGAGGCCATATACTCGAAGTCGAATCAGAGCATCTCAGGGGCGAACGACCGCTCGGTCGAAATACGCACAAGAAAGACTTTGCTCTCGGGAAAAATTGGCCAAGATGGCCTTGCGGATGAATCCTAGTTCAGAGCGAAAGCATTCGAGGCTACTTAAGCAAAGAACGGTGCTCAAAAGATAAAGGACAAGTCAACCAGAGCACCTGAGAACGCAAGACAAAAGAGAGAACAGATACAGAAATCAAAACATCTCAGAAAGAACAAAGCAAAGCTCTTGATAGATAGAAGCGGAGAGATGAATGATTACAAGGAGGTTTCTACATTCACTCCATACAAGCTCACTCCCAGATCAACGCACACAAAATAGAGAGAAAAACTAGAGCGACTTGCTGAAAACCTCCCCCTCGCTCTCGAGTTCTACTCCTCTATTTATAGTCAGCAGATACCGGGGCAGAACCCATTAACCCCCACCTAACACCGGGTTTTACCACTCGCTTTACCCAATAGCGCCGACCAACTGCTACGACAATAGTGCTTTTCACCAGTGCTTTACCCAGAGCTGAGCTTCCCTTTGCAGCCTTGCACATTTCTCCAAAATGCCACTCCTGCACCTTCCCGGAAGCTTCCTCCTCTTCTTGCTGTCCAAGCCTTTGCAACCACCTTGCAAGCCTTGTCGTCTTCGGCATCTCCCGACCGCTTCCGACCTCAGCACCACCTGTGCATAGTTTGATCATCCCATGCCTCGCCACGACTATCCTCAAGGTCCTACAGCCAACACAGACAACAAACCATCACATAGCACCGCACTAGACAAGGGTAACATTCAATTGCATCAGAAAAGAGAACTCAAAACACACTCCACAAAGTCGTACACCAATTACGACTGGTCGAACACACATGATATGCAATGCACATAGCTTCCGACCACACTAAACAAGGTTATGACCACCTCAGAGGTCCATACGACCGTTCCCGCCACACGATCGCTCCGTAAACTCGTGCACGACCGACAGACCAGATCTACGACCACAACAGAGGATTACAACGTGATCAAAGCCCTTCCGACCACGCCTGATCACATTACAACTTCAAACGACCACTTCCAACCGCAATCGACCACGTTCGACTGCGTTACGACCGCTCCCGAGCGCTTTCGATCGGTAACGACTACAACCGACCACATCTGACTACGACCGGACCTCGTTCGACCGCTTCCTAACGTAGTCGTAAGCCACCGACTCCTCAACATGGTCGTAAGCCCGAGCGCCGAGTTTCGACCGCAGTGGTCATGGCTTTGACTTTCGACCACCGACCAGGCCCAACGTGGTCGAACGCCCTTCTGACCACGGCAGACGTGGTCATAACTGCTTTCGACCACGACCAACGTGGTCGTACAAGACTTGGCTGGCTTCCGACCATGACCATCGGGTCGTAAAAACATCTGCTTCCTTTCGACCACAGCCAGTGTGGTCGTAAGACCCTCTGGGAACTTTCGACCACTCAAAAAAGGGCTAAAGAGATCGAATGCCTTCCAGCCGACTCCAAGCGGCCAACAACGAAGTCGCAAGACAAAGAAGTCGAAGTCTGCCGACTCCGCAGAGAGATCGAAGTTGAAGATAGAGACCTCGCAGCGAGGTCTAAGTCGAAGATAGAGACTTTGCAGTGACTTCGAAATGAGGTCGAAGACTCGACTTCGATTTCTGATAACGAACAGCAAGGTCGAAGTGTGCAGACTTTGGGATGAAATTGAAGACTTGACTTCGACTCCTGACCATGGTGACCCGAAGCTTCTGACTTTCGACAGGGAGGTCGTGAACAATCCAGAGAGCATTCGACCACGACCAAACGTGGCCATATTGCTGTCGACCACTACCAGGGAGCTACGACTTTGAAGAACTAGCACAAATCAAACTCAATCTTTATAAAACAAGTGTCAATTACTCATCACAAACATGGGGACACCTCCACATGGTCTCTCATTTACTGTATTTCTTTAAATGTTGTTTTATGCTCCAACTAATCCATATGCCTTCCATTGTTTTCTTTATCATTATATTGCATTATCTCATGTGACTTATGGAGTACACTTTATGTGCTCACTCTTGCTTAGTTTGTTGCTTAGAGGAGGACAACTTTGATTACGGTGAAGATCATGACGAGTAGGCCACATCTTACTATCATTTGCCTGTGGGCATGCTCAGTGGGCTTCTTCCGCTTCAATGTTTTTCTTCTGCTGCTTATATTTAAATTTGGACTATGGGTTATAGATGTAAACTTTGACAATCTTGCCATATTTAGTTAATAAATGTTATTATGGTTGATATTTATCTTTGTTGTCCACTGTGTGCACTAGCTGATCCTAGACTAGTACGATTTATACAGATGATCCAAGAGTTGCTGCTATGGGTTCCGACAAGTCTTGCTATTAGTGTCGATTGGTCCATAGAGGGTGGAGTTGGCTAGGGTTGCACGTGAGCAGCGTCAGCTCCAGTGGCGCACCGAGTTGGTGTTCTTTGTCCAAGGGTAAGAGATCCTCGATGGTGGTGTGTTGTCGGTTTTGGTCCTTGTTTGGGCATGACCTTGTGGTGGTGCCCTCCTTGCGCACTATTGTTGCTTGGGGTTTGTCTAGTACGGCATTCTTTAGTACCTCGATTTCATGACCTAGTGTTGTTCAGTGTAGGGAGATGGCTTTGTATCTTGGTTAACCACATGCATGAAACTGTGATCTAGTCGGCGGTGATAGATTTCCTAGGTTAGCATTGATTATGACATGCCTAGCCGATTTGCTTCTTAGTGGCTTCGAGTACCACTACACTGTGAGTTCTGTCTGCCCTTTACAGTTGTTAATAATGCAATTGTGTGCCGTATTAGTGTGGTGTCATATTCGTTTGATTGCTCATATACACTAATTCTAGGAGACATTGCATGATAAACTTGTGGGAAAATTGAGTGTCCGATGAGGATTTTAGGTCTATATGAAATTATTCTGACTATTTAGGATGTTCTGCTAATGTTTTGGGCTGTTAGTTGCATGTATCTAAATACAAGAGTAGCCGATATCTAAGGGCAATTACCATCTAAATAACAATTCAAGCAATATGTTGATTGATTACTTGTTTACTCTAGTTCTTGTTGATATGATTTCAATGGTACATGACTTGAGATTGGATTACTATTGTGTGTTGATTTTATTTATGTGCTTGTCATTAAGGTGTATTTGGAATAATATATTTACTCTAATTATTAATGCTGGAATTATGGTTGAATTCATGCTAAAATTTGCATTTATTTTCAATACATCCTTCTCACCGAGCACCTCCACATTGAGGTCAAGGCCAACTGAACTGCAGCCAGAGCCGTGCTCGATAGCGCAATGCTGACAAAGCGGAGGACATCGGTGACATCACCATCATTGATGTGATCGCACTGCCCCCTCCACCACCGCCATGGCAGGAACTCACATCGCCTTCCCGGTCCTCTCCTCTTGGGAGGATGTGCCTAGCCTCTCCCCTACCCACGATAGCCTCGCCCGACGCTGCCACTCCAAGCATCCATGCGTGCACGATGCTTGGAGGAGTAGGAGGTGAGGAAGAAGTCAACATCGAGGATGGCGACGAGGCAAAAGAAAGGTGTTGGAGGGGCATGGCCAGACGTAAAAAGAAGAAAAGAAGAGGAGGAAGAAGTAAGAAGAAAGAGGGGCAAAATGGCCATTTTGGGTGTATAGTGAACCAGAAATACATAAAATATTGTCACAATGGCAAATAATCAATATCACATCTAAATAGTAAATAAACAATTACATCACAAGTGGTCATATTTTATCAAGTGCCAACCTATTAGGTGGCATATTATCAATTCCCTCGAGACAGTCGGGATCACCTTCAGTTAATGGTCCAGTGGGGAGGAGCTTTGCCTATAAGATACATCAAAGAGAAGGCAAGTAGGACAATAGGCTCATGCAGTCATGTGCGGCCGATGTTGTTATCAAGATAATGGCTCTTTTCTTTTGGGTTCATGGTTTGCCTTTCTATAGTAACTAGTGTTTTTTAAGGCAGGATGTACAAGTCGATTGTAGTAGATATTATCTCGACTTCATCTATAATGGCTAAAATTGCATGCGAGTATCTATCTCGATACTCTCTCTCGCAAATAGACAAAATTAAAAAATTAAGCCAAAAACTATAAAACACAGTCTAAAAGAACACACCCAATATTTTCATATTAGCAACAGTATAATAGGTGATGCCCACATAGCTTGCCTCGAACGGCTGAGGTTTAATTTGAAATTCACTTCTCCTTTCCATAGATTAGGTTCGTGCCACTCGTTCCATGAAAAAAATCAGAGTCACAGTCGCCACTCGTATCAACGTGTCTTTTTTCCTTAAAAGTTGAAACTATTGTCCGAACATGTTGATTGCATTACAATACGCCATCCAAAATTTGCCAGACGTTATCGGTGATTTTTTTTTTGAAATAATCATTTTTTATTCAGAATTACAGGAATATACTTGTGAATTATTTTTTTGCACTTTGACCTCTTGTCGAAAATGTCGTGACTAATGTTAGAACATATGGTAGTGTTACTAATAACTTCCCTATTAAGATAGGACTACACCAAGAGTCCACGTTGAGCCCATACATTTTTGCCCTAGTGATGGACAGGGTCACACGAGACATATAAGGAGATATTTCTTGTTGTATGCTTTTCGCTGATGATATGGTGTTGGTTGATGAGGGTAGGATATGTGTTGATAGGAAGCTCGAGTAGTGGAGGAAGACCTTAGAATTGAAGGGATTTAGACTTAGTAGGACTAAAATTGAGTATATGTGGCATCATTTTAGTGGTACTAGAGCAGATGATGGAGATGTTAGATTGGACGGACAAGTAGTGCCTAAGAAGGACACGTTTCGTTATTTGGAATCGATACTATAGTGGGACAGTGAGATTGATGAAGACGTGAGCCACATGATAAGAGCGGGGTGGGTGAAATGACGTCAAGCATCTAGTGTCTTGTGTGACAAAAAAGTCCCTCAAAAGTTAAAAGGTAAGTTCTATAGGGCGACAATCAGACCCACGATGCTACATGAAGCAGAATGTTGGGTGACTAAAAATATATATACAGAAAATGAGTATAGCGGAGATGAGGATGCTACAGTGGATCTGTGATCACACAAGGTGGGATTGCATCTGCAATGATGATATATATGATAGGGTGGGGGTAGCACCAATTGAAGACAAGCTTGTCCAATATCGCTTGAGATGGTTTGGACATCTCTAACGGAGGCCTTCTGAGGCACCGGTACGTAGTGGAATTTTAAGACATACTGAAAATGTAAGAAGAGGCATAGGTCGACCAAGATTGACGTGGGAGGAAACAGTTAAAAAAGACTTGAGGGATTGGAATGTATCTAAAGAATTAATTTTAGATAGGAGCGCATAGAAGTTAGTGATCCACGTACCGGAACCATAAGAAAGTTAGGGGTAGTGTTTTAGGCTCTCGGCTCAGATAGCAGGATGTATGGCTTAGAGTTTTATCATTGTAGGTTTTGTTTCAAGGCTCTTATCTCTTTGATCTTGAGAAGGTTTCATTCTTAGTCTACCCCAAATTGTTTAAGACAAAAAGCTTTGTTGTTGTTGTTTTGATATCATGTCGCCCAACCGTTAGGCAAGTTGGTCTTATCGCCAATAGCTTGGGTGACATGAAACTAAATCGTCCAACCATTGGGTGACTTGACAATGTCACCCAACGGTTGGGCGACATCGCCTCATGTCACCCAATTGTTAGGAGATATGGTGAAATCGCCCAACCAAGGCTTACTACTCCATCCTTTCTCTTTTTCCCTTCTTTTTATTGAAACTCCTTTACCTTAAGACCATGATATGTTCAACGGAGAGTACGAAACAAGCTTTTAAGTTTTAGATCCCTTCCTTAGGGTTTTTGGTTTTTCTAAATATAGAAATAAACTATGTGATTTTTTAAAACAGATTTTCTAAATAATTTCTTAAGCCAAAATCATATATATTGTCTTTTGTCTTCGTCGTCCGCTACCATCTTAAAAAATACAGCCAAAAGTCACCGGACATGGCACAAAAGCATGTGCGTCGAGCCAGTCTAGGCAGCACTCCAAAGAGCTTTGGCTGTGGGCTTCGGCTTCTGGCTGAAATTGCACTATAGCAGCTGTTAATTTTTCGGAGAAATATAGGAAAAATTAGAAAAAAAAATAAGAAAAAACAATATATCATCATGGAAAATGTAAAGAAATAAAGAGCAAATATTAAAATAAACTAAAATTAGAAATCATACGTTCTAAATAGTTTCTAATTTAAATAAACTAAAAGATAAAAAGATCATAAGCTAAAAACGTTTGAAGCGGAATCTAAAATAATCTCTACTCCTTAAAAATGTGAGTTGGTAGTAGTAGGTGCATTCTCCCTCATCTCTTCTCAACCGTTCGATCTGAACACTGCAATCTTGACCATCTGTCTAATGCCCCTCCCCTTCGACACCTCATTCCCTCCCTCCTCCCATCCTCGCCTCCCCATCCGCCTCCTCTCAACACCTCATCACGAGGATGCAAGCCTCACCTTCGGTTTGCAATACCTCGCCGTAGGTTTTCTTCCTTCTCATGCCCGTGTTCTTATGCATTTCATCGATAGGCCTCATGTTCTAACCATCGGTTTTGATCTCGATCTCTCTGTTTCTAGGGTTTGGTTGATCATGAGCCAGCCGAGCGCCAAGATTAACTGGATGTGGGGGTGCGTCACGAGGTCGTGCACAATACACCCATCAATCTTTTTATCTCCCTGTGGCCTTCTTGGGTTTGGGCTTTTGCTAATTCGTGGCAGGAGGATTCGAGTGAGCGATTTCGCACCGTCATGTGGTTTTTAGCATTGCCATGCATCGAGCATTGGGATTAGATGAGGCTGGTCCATCTCAAAATTCTTGAGTTATTTCCTCAAGTGGGTTTTGGTTGGAGTCGCTAACTGATACGGGGAGGGGTCCCGATCTTCTCGGAGGAACCGTGGATAGTTGATGCGAAGTAGACGATGTCGCTAGTTGAACACTCGCGCCAAGGCACGAACCCTCAACTCTTTGGAATACCCCCAAAACACACCGGATAATTATTCGTCACGAGACCGCAAATGACGAACGCCAAGCCCCCAATTCCCAATGGAACGACGGCTTGACCTTGAATTGCAGAACGAACAATGGATCGCCTAGTTTTCTCTCAAAGTCCTCGCATGAACTCTGGTGTTGAAAGAACAAGCAATAGCTATGTTTCAATCTTATGCATAAAATTGGTCTCCCTCTAAAGGCTGCCAATACAAGGCTTATATAGCCCCTTGGGACGTCCATATGGTCCCCCAAACCAAGTACAACTCAACCCTATATGGTTTTGGATACGAACTCTCACAAAAAAAAACTATATTTTTCACCCATCATATTGTTTTGATCATAACTTTTTATCCATGATGAATTTGAAGCTGGGACCAGATCCATTGCGTAGCCCTTGAAATTATCTTTCCAACGAGTACAAGAACACCTGAATCGGACTCCGTTTGTGAAAGTTATGGCATTTTTAGTAACTGCTTGGCTGTCCAAACCGAATCCGAATTGAATTCTGAGTTAATCCGAGTTTGAATTGGGTTGAGCACGTGGGAAGTCTGAATTTGGCTTAAAAATCTTATCCAAAACTTGTAATTTAAGTCCTTGGGCTTCTCCCCTTTTGCTCTCCCACTACATGGGCTTCTTTCCTCCTTGATCAGCTGCATGGGCTGCTTGGCTTTCTCCTTTCCATTCCCATGGGCTTTGAGCTTTTTGTTCTTGGTATCAAATATGATTAACCTCCTTCTGCTTCTCCATTGCTTTGGCCCCGGAATCATCATAATATTCAAACCTAATAATAAACAAGAATTTGGCATAAGGTAGTTTATCGTTCCCACAAATAGAAGGAAATTCATTAAGAAACAAATTCACCGACAATATTTAATGCGCTCAATACTTCTTTCCAAAGGAACTAATATATTTGATTGAAAAGTACTAATCATGTGCGTATCCGCATCACTAACTTGCCAAAATTTCTTGTGCTTCTCTATTGGACTAGATGGATATTTTCTGGATTGTAAATGAGGGTTTTGGACTTCGGTTTTAGGCTCCTTCGAGGAAGGATTTGCATTGTACGATTCTTGGCATTGTGCTTGGTACACGGTTGTAAAGCATCATTCTTGTTTGGATTAGATACATGTCTATATCGTTGGTTCGTGTGTAGTGGTTTAGAAGATTGTGCCATCTTGCAAAAAAAATCTCGAATTGTTGGCTCAATTGGTTTTTTAATTCGAGTTTTGTCTTACCAGATTGGTGGTATACTTGAAATTTGTTATGTTTCTCTATTTGACTAAGCATGCAAAGATCTTTCTGAGTAGGCATATTTAAGGTCGATTACTCGCTTGGATCCATGACCAGTCTGAATAACAACATTTCTTTTCAATATTCTTGTATTGGTATTGTTGTTTCATATTCTTTTGTGTGCTTGTGCATCATTTGCATCCATTAATGGTCTTTGCTTGTTGGGTTCATTACAATGGTCAATCGATCGGGTTTTGGCCTTGTACTTGTAGTTGCAAAAACATGGATCCTTGGTCACATTAGAATCATTTTCTGATGGCCAAATGCACAATGAATCGCTTAGTGTCGCGTAAATGAAAATGAGCATCTAAAGAAAATCAAACAGTTCATGAGGCTTTTTGTGTAGCAAGTTGTCGGACCTCGGGTTAGCAAACCCAGATCCTCTGTGATTCCACCGCACTATTCCTGGATCGGTAGATAGTGCTCACAGATACATTATCAGTATATCAAAACATATCATGCGGAAGCGTAAATATCTGATAAGAATACTTACTCATGAGCCGATTAGGCCGAAAACGATAAAATGCAGCAATGAAACTTCACACGTGGGACCCGCAGACTTGCCCACAGCACCAATCGGGTTCGCGACCTAGTCCATGGCCTCATCGTCTTCCACTCTGTCGACCCTTTTTAGGCATCGTAGGGCTTGACTTTATTTCTTTCTCGATCAATGATGGCAAGTAAGCGTAATGAGTACGATGATACTCAAAGAAGCCACCACACAGATGCAATAATAATTGATGCAAGATCACAAAGGAGGCGCGAGGCTCTTTATTTGCTTAATGCGACATTTGCAATAATCATAATTAAAATTCCTATGACTTGGCATTTTATAAACATGCGCTAAAGAGTTTGAAATGTGCAATAAATATAGCGTGTCGCCCATCCACCGATTACATGGTTCCATCCACATATGCTAGCTTTTGATCATTATGCCACTTTCATATTATCAATCACGCTGAGTACGTCCCTCCAGAAAATCCCAAAATCGAGTACCTCCTCTCGATAGGTTTTGTCCCACCCACAAAGGTTTTTGAAATAGAATTAACTCGAGGAGAATCCCATGTCCGCCCTTGACCGTGGGCACGGCTATTCGAATAGTTTGACTCTGCAGAGTTCGTATACTTTCACCACAAGAGACGATCCGCTGTTGCTCCACATGATTCCTTAGTCATGCGGTTGAGTAGATCATCACAATAATCTGCTCAAAATATCGAGCCCCTTTGTCATCTCACTTTATGGGCTGCTCCCACTTGCGGTGGGTCCCATACTTTGCACGGGATGTAACCACGAAACTAGCGCATTCTGACCGCAACTCTCCACAACGCTAGCACTACTGGAAACTTCACCCCGCACTCTGTCCCTTTAGGCCTTCTCTTGCCCTTCTAGCATCCTCCTTTCCCTACCAAAGAAATGAGTTCCGGGTTCGATAGATTTACTTAGCCAAGTTGCAATTTGCAAACTTATGGTTGTACTGTTTACACGGAGAAGTCATCACAGATTAAGTCCTTAATGCGTCCAAGGCGGTTCATCCACAAACCACATATTCTCGTGCTACTTCCGCACCAACTACTCTTACCACCCGCCTGCATGTATAGCAGGGTTTTAGGGTTTTGAGAAGCATAAAATAAGTAGTCACAAAGTATTCGGTAACGTACATCCCGTGATCGCCCAAAACAAGTTCTTATGTTTGTAAAGATTGATGATCGCGACTAGCGCCCTAGACATTGACAAGACTAGCATGGCATTTAATATGACGTATAGCTAGTAATGTTATCATTAATATCTATGGTGACAAGGATCAGGTATTCAAGTATCAAGGGATGGCATAATATAATACAACATCAAGTGGGCATGTAGCTACCTTAAGCTTTGACATATATTTGCATAATAAATTAGGCATGCAAGTTGATAGTTTAAAAGAACATAGTTTTGCATAAAATGTAGGATCAATATGTTCAAAGTGATGACTTGCCTTGCTTGTTTTACCACGGCCTTGATTGCTCTAAATCAAAGCCTTCTCCGCCATTGATCTTAATTTTACTAGTCCTCGCTTTTACCCGAGTCTTGGTCTTGTTCGAATCCGTCGTCCTGTTGAGTCTTCAGATTCTAATACGTGGCAAAGAAAAGAAAGGCCAAATAAATCCAAACACTTTAAATGCCCAAGTTAACTTAAATTATACATTTATTACGATTTGAGAATAGAAGGATGATTCGGGTTAGTGTGCCGCAAGCACAACGGTAGATGAATTGGGCGAAGGAATGAGGTGGTAGAATAGCTTTACCGTGAGGGAAAATTTAGAATAAGGAAGGACCAAAATGAAGAAGTATCTATAGGAATATACCCCCTTTTGAAAAGGTAGAGGTCAAAACATAGCTGATCGGGGCAATGCGAGGTTCGACCATTTATTTGATAACTTTCTCATTATTAATTTTATATTTATCAAGGAAGTCCCGTGAGTCAGGCAGGACTTACGGACAGATAAAAGGGGTTACGAAGATAGTAAAGAGGAATTGAACTTTGTATTTTTAGGATGCGGGAGCTTTACAGGAGATGAGTAATTTTAATTACTTAATGAAATTTGATATTTCATGAGGCGATATTTATCTGAGATTGCAGTAGCCAGCTTAACAAATCATTATGTTAATGGCTTAATCAAATGATGGGGTTAGCCATTTCAGTCTAGACGTCATTAGGAGCAAAGTTAATCAACCGGCTTATTAACAATTATTATTAGATATGGCCAACGATTATGTTTTACTAAAAGAGATGCTATTACTTTATAGGGATCTTCTTAATAAAGCTATTCCTTTTATTATTATTATTATTATTTAATTTCGATCATTAAAGTTAAATCCCGAGATAATGTTGGGGATTTGGGTGCGAGACAAAGACTAAGGATTGCTCTTTCTTGTTTAGGACTTTCTTAATCGTATTTTATTTATCATCTTAATCTCAGTATTTTAAGATAGATGTTAGAGTCTTTACTGCAAATATTTTTAAGCATTTTTGGAAGGAGAGTTCCCATGGTGCTTGGGATGAATAAACCACACTTGATATTTTATGTGGCTTGCCAAAGATTAATTTTAGCAATAATAAGAGAGATGACATGATCTTAGAGATGAGCAATTTATGGTCAATATTTTATGTGGCAAAATCTTGCTAGATTGATTTATTTAGTTTGTATAAATAGATTTAAGTCTACGGATGAAAGGTAATATCTGAACTACTCGAGATAGTATTAAAGTTATTATTCGAGTTTCCAGAGTAAAGTTTGGAAAAGATTGAAATTATCTTTATAAGGCTTCAAACATGCATCTTCAATTATTTAGGATTAACTTCTATCACCTTTGATTTGTAAAAGATGACTTTTTAATTAGCTTCGCATATTAACTTTAATATTAACATTGAGTCCAAGATGATTACTTGTCATATGGGAAATAGTTCATGGCATGATCCCTTTTAAACTTTACATGAGGATTAACCTATAGATCTTGGTTGGCATATAAGTTGCAAATGTGAAGTTGTTAATTTAATTGCATAAATCTTTTTCTTTATGCACTTATGAGTAATTCCCTTATTCTTACTATTAGCCATAGTTTATGTGATTAGAATACATGTATGAACATTGCTTCCACATGATTTCTGCATTTAGCAAAAGGGGTCATTATTCAATTCTTACACACTTGAACTCAACTCCATCATTTGGCTGGGCCCACAAGTCATACCAGAGAGGGAAATAAAATAAAAAAAAGGGTGCTGTTGCGGCTGGGAAACAGAGCAGAGCAGAGGAGGGAGGCCGAAGCATGGCGGCGGCGGCGACGCCGGCGAGGAGCGGCCGAGGGGGCAGCGGCCAATGAAAAGGAACTCCCCGGCGACGAGGTAGCTTGGGGAGGCGAAAACTCCGGCCGGGGTGGCGCCAAGGCGAGCGGACGGTGGCTTAGGCGGCCGACGGTGAGGGGGAGACGGGGCGCCGGCGGCCGGAAGGGAGAAGGAAGGGGAAGGGGCGCGCATGAGCATGAGTAAGGTTCCAAGAGCTCACCTGAGCGGCCCGATTGACCGAAGGGAGGCTGGGGTGGGCTGGCGGCGGGCACAGGCGGCGGCGCGGGGAGGCGACCGTGGACGGAGAGCTTGGGCGGCGGCGGGCACGGCCAACGGCGAGGATAGCTCCAGGGCACCGAGGTGCTGCTCCCATTGCGTGGAATCGGCTCAGGGTAGCCCGGGGAGTGGGGCGGCGGCGACGGTGAGCTCCGAAGGAAGAAGCGGGGGAATGGGGGGGAGGCGAGCTCGGGCTCTTTTATAGCCAGGGGGAGCACCGTCGGCATGGGCGAGGTGTACGCCAGGCATGGGCGGCGGCATGGCAAGGAGTACCGTCGGCATGGCGCTGCGCGTCCGGCCGCATGGGCGACGGCGTTCGAAGGCATGGGCGCAGCGGCGTAGGGGAGTGGCGCGGGGAGTAGGACGGTGGTAGGCTCGTGATTGCGCGTACGGGGTGGGGTCGCGGCGGTTGTAGCCGGTGGGCTGGCCGAAGCAAGGGCCGTCGGCCTGGGCGGTGGTGCCGTGAGCAGTGGGAGGAGGAAGAAGCAGAGGGAGGGGAAGGAGATGGCTGTGTCGGCCGGGCCGAAAGCCAGATAAGAGGAGCGGCCGAACGGACCTGGCAAAGGGGAAAGAAAAGAAAATGGGCTGGGAAGGAAATGGGCCGCTGGGTCGGATGGAAAAACATATCAGGCCCACAAGAGATTTTTGGAATTTTGAGAATCTCTGAATTTTGGGGTTTCAAAACTTGGATTTGCAATTAGATTTTCAATTAGAAAGCTTGGTTCAAATGATAATTAAATTTTTAAGATTGTTGAGTTTTGGAGAGATAAATCTTAACTTTCCGAATATGAATTTCCAAATATACAAATTGGATGGAATAGATTTTATATTAACTTTCAATTTCCATTCCTGGCTTTAAATCTTCAGATTTTAAATTTTAAATTTGAACTTAAAATTTCCAAGTAAACTTGGATTTTTCTCAGTTTGATTTTCAACCTTGGTTTTTGATTCCAAGATTTTAAATTTTATTACTTGGGCTTTTGGCAAGAAAAACCAATTTGAGAAATTCAAATATCGCCAAAATTTTTGAGATATACCGGAAAAACAAACAAAAAGTTTTATCATTTTCGCAAGTACACTAGCTCCCTATTTGGGATGTTACACAAGTTGACACCACTGATAGGAGGAAGCAGAAAAGAAAACATACAAAGCTTCAATAGGGTTCCATATATTTAAGAAAGAGATACTTCTAAATCTTTTAAGGTATTCCAATTTAGTTCATTGGAGCTCACATATATTTTAGTAAAACACTCTTTTTGATCATCCAAATATAAAGAGGATCTACAATAAAATGCCCTTTTATTGAAAGTTTGAAGCCTTACACTCAATGACATGCAAAGCACTAAATCAACTGTTTTATGTTCAAATTTTTGTGCTGGTAGATCTGTTTATGAGGTCACGAGGGGCAGGGGCTAGGGTTTCCCAATGAAAAACTTGAGATGACTTTTGCATTACATTGTCCAAATGTAACTATTTGATTTTGTATTGTTAGCAATGGATGCCCTTGTTTACTCATTACTCCATTGATAATTTCAAACATTGTGAACCAAATTCCTCCAACATTTATAATATTAATCATTTTCTTTTGCTGAATATATCTGGTTTATGGACGAGCTTTGTCATCTCTTGTCAAAGTTTGATAATGTGAGTAGCTAGCAACAATGCTTGTATTAGTTTTTTTGTACTGGTATCCATCATATTTCATAGTGATATTATTTTCCTTACCAAACTTTGTTTGCTAATGCATGGCAATAGAATGCCACACTGTACATCCTATTAAAAGTTATGCTTAATTATGCAATAATATAATTCCTATCCCATCTTTGATAGTATTTTGTGCTATATACTTTGCCTAGATTACAAATGGGCATACACTTGATGTTATCTCATGCAAAGTTTGTATCATCGTTAGAACACACATGCACTTTACTATATTACATGAATTTCTGGTTTTAGTAGTAGTGATGTAAGAACATGTGTCACCATGAATTTAGATTCATAATTTGAAATAATAATTTAATTTCATGAAAGGCACAAACGAAAGGGTATACATATGTTAGACTTAGTAAGTTGTGAACATCTATATCGTGGTTGGATTTCTTTATCTACAGTGTACCTAACCAGTTTTTAGAGATTGATTGAGAATCTTTTGTTTATTCTGGTTCTTCTTTTGATGAATTTTTTTGCCTCTTCAATTCTAATTTCAGATATTACAGTTCAACGATTGGTCATCTTATAGAAAACATCAGTCTGGTAAGAAATTTTAGAGGTGTGTTTTAGTTTGTATGTTATGGTTATCTTTTGGTATAAATGTTTATGCTCATGAGTTTTTGTTTTTTTAGTTGCGAAATTTCCATTCAGAGAATGAATTAGTCATTTCTAGAAAGTGACGACTTAGTCAGAGGTATGTATGCATGATAGTCCTAGATGCCTATTTTAGTTTTTTTCTCGAGCGTGTCATTATTTTTCTTTTGTTTTGATGGTCCACGAATGAGATTAGTTTTCATGATCTTACATATGAGCATCTTTTAATTGGATGGTTCACTTGATGTGTGAAAGAAAATGCTATAGTGTAAACTCCAAGATTCCGTTGCAATGCACAAGCACTCTACTATATAAGTTGATATAAGAAATTGGCAATAGTGTATATAATTACGATCAAATCAAACTGGGTGAATATATCTGTATGGGAGACTCTGGCTGTCTAACGTCTATTCTCAAAGTCGATTATACTACAGTTTTGGTTTCTAACCCAATACATCAAACATCTCATATTCAGTCGCTAAAAATGAATATTTAAGATGGTATTGTGTAGTGATAGGCTGATAGCACATGATCTAATTGGATCATCGTCAAACATCAAGTATGATGTTAGGTCTAACTTCCAAATATTTTTGATGTTCTATGTTGGATGCTTGGATAATAATGTTGCCACACTGTGGGTGATTTGTTATAATGAAACATGGCATCTTCAAACTAACAAATGGATAAATATGTAACCTAAGTTTAGGGATATGAAAGGTTAAAGTGCTTGGTTATTAATCAAAGTAGGATATTCAAACAAGGCTGAGGACCTCTGTTGCAATTTAATCTTTGATAATCTTTTGAAATTATAGTTATTAATAATCACATAACTTTCTACACTTGTCATTATATGGATGCCTTATGATTGCATCTTATTCTGTATACATTGTGTTCTTCAATATATCTCATATGGTCTTGAGCATTGGCAATGTCAATTGTCTCAAGTGTGCAGTTTTTCTTTTTCTTTTGGGTCAATGCTCTACAATTATTAGTTGGCATGTATGAAGCAAAAGGTTATTTGTCACCAATCTCCTTGTTAGTATGTGCACAAGAAATTTTTAGTATATATATTTAGGCATCATGCCTTGACATTTTTCCTGATGCTTCCTTTCTACTAAGTGTAACCTATGTTTCTACCTGCCTTTTCTCTTGGTTGAGACCTTTCCCACAAAGTATTCATTTATCTTATTCCTTTTAACTTCTAGGTATCCTAATGATATATGATTGCTGTGGTTGTGCCTTTTTTAACAAATAAGAATGTCTCATCTAATGATTTATTTTCTGGCTTACCTTTGCCTTTAGTTTTTCTTTCTGATTAGATCAACCCAAGGAATTTGATATTGTTTCTGTCAGCAAAGTGCAGCTCAGAGTCTCAGACTATTGCAACATGATCACGCCAGTTTGTCAAATTTTTGATGCTGTTCTTGACCAAGGTCAATTTCTATGTTGCCCTATTGAATGTGCTCTGAACAATGCAATTATAACTGCCATTCTACTCTCTTTTTTGCGTATCATAATTTTATGTCCTAATATTAAGCATTCATATTTATTACATTTAATCCATAAAATGGTCATTTATGGTTGCTACACAATTAAGAGTCATGTATACTTGCTACCACAATCCTTTCTATTGCATTCATATAAGCCATTCAGAATCTCGATAAAAATAGCATCTATTACATATATTAAAAGTAATATCCATTCAATCTTCGTACAAAATTTACGAGTAAGATAAAACTGATATCTATAGTATAATTTTAGATCACGTTTATTAATATGTATTATTCTCTTTTAATATTCTGTTACAAATACAAATAACTTACTATCTGCGGCCGAACCGCAGAAGCCGAAGTGTTTTGGAGCGGTCTGGAAACAACCCACGGCGTCGGGCTCATCGCCCACCTGGGTGGGGCCACGCCCAGTCGGCATAGCCCGCAACGTCTCGAGGCAAAACCGAGGCCTCCCCATCACAAACCGTGCGCCTCCCTGCATTTTCAAAATCCTACGGCTGGGAGCGCCCATCCCGTGGGCGCCCGGCGGCCGCCCGCCCACGCCCACCAACTTTCCGCATAGGGACCACCCTCCCATGTAGGTCCCACGAAAGCACACGCTCACTGGCCCCACCCACAGTCACACTGCACATCCCTCGCTCATTTATTCCTTGTGCGCGTAGTAATTAGGGCCCGCTTTTTCCCATTCTCGCTATAAAGGGACGGCCTGCCCTAAGAGCATCTCCAACAATCCCCCTAAATCTCCCCCTAAATCAAATTATTGGGAAATTGTGTAAAAAGTCTTCTCCAACAACTCCCCTAAACACCCCTATTTCTATTCCCCAAAACTCTCCCAAAACTTAGGTAGAAACAGGGAACTTTCAGCGTCCCCTTCCTATTAGGATATATTTAGGAGGCTGTTGGAGGAGGACTAAAATAGGTTAACAAATTTTTAAGCCGCCTGCAAGGTGTCTTTGGGGTGGGTTTTTAGGGGGATTGTTGGAGATGCTCTAAGTGCTCTCGCCGTCCCACCACCTCGTCCAAAAGCGCACCTGAGTAGTAATCGTCGCCTCATCCTCCGCTCGATTCAGTCTTCTTCTCCAAGGCTCGGCCATGGCAGCGACCATCCAGTCCGTGAAGGCCCGCCAGATCTTCGACAGCCGCGGCAACCCGACCGTCGAGGTATGGCGCCCGGCGACGAACTCGCCGATCTCTCCCGTGTCTGCTCGGATCTGAGTCGATCTGGTCTGATGTAGCGTCTTGCTGTGCGATCGATCTAATCTGATTCGTCTGTGGAGGTGGTTTGGATGTAGGCAATTTTTTGCGGAATTTTAGGAATGGAATATAGGGTTTTTGGCTGTTCCATGATCTAGCTTTTGAAGGGTTTTAGGTGAGCCGGTAGGATGTAGATTCGTTGCCCCTCGGCTAAGTTTTTAGGATTTTTGGTCGGTTTGGTCGTAGATTTAATGCAATTTACAGGATGTGTACTGTACTTTTCTGGTAGGATCTCGCAGGATGTAGGAGACAGATCGGTCGGTCACGCTCCATTAATGTACATGGGATTGGCTCAGTGTAGTGTCTGGATAATCCTAGCCAGATGATTTGGCGTCAGTAGTTATGATGTGCGTTGGTAGTTTGAAATGCGATACTTACTGATGCGCGTCCGTGGTTTGAAATGAGTTATTCTTTTTTTGAGGAACCGAAATGAGTTATTCAGGATTTTATTGTTTGATCTGTTGATTGTTGTCCTTCCATTGTTTCTTGATTAGCGCGTAATGCCACGAAAATGTTTAAGAAGAGCTGCTAATTTCGTTATTATTTCGTCAGGTCGACGTGTGCTGCTCAGATGGAACCTTTGCCAGGGCAGCCGTTCCCAGCGGTGCATCAACTGGTAGACTATTTTTGTTATCATCACTTTGTTTCTTCAATCGTTCTTTTCTGCTTTATTTCAGTTTAATTAGCGAATGTAAACATTATTCTTGCAATCATTATTGAGGTCTATCAAATGCCTTGGGTAGAAGCTAATCGAACATGACTCCTCCCTGTTCTACAGGTGTTTATGAAGCGTTGGAATTGAGGGATGGTGGATCTGACTACTTAGGCAAGGGTGTTTCCAAGGTTTGGTTTTAGAGCTTGCATATTTTTACCTTCATTTGAGCAAATTTTATCTTAACGCTCTTATGAACTGCATGAAGCTTAATTGGCAGTGACATAATCTTTTTCTTTAATGCCTCTGCAAATTTATGCTATTAGTTATTGATATTTATGTATAGGAAATTTCATTAATTTTATGCAAGAATGTTTATATGCCACAGTTTTTACTGATTTAAGAGATGGGCTACTGATTTTTTTTTGTTTTATGCCTTAACTCTTTGCTCTTGTTTCGCTAGCTATATATGCTTTGGTAGCTTTCAAATTTTCTTTTATGTAATTTTTTTGTGACCATGTGGTTTGTAAACATTGTTTCTGTCCGTTATATAACTTGGTCTTTTCTAGTTTGTGGTAGGTTGGAGAATGTATTTTTAGTGTTGTTGATGTGAGCTAGAATATGTTTTTTTGGCGCTCCTTGTTGCTGCATATCAGTTTTTATATGTTGGATGCCTTGCTGCCGTATCTTTTCATAAGAACTTAGGATTATATGTTTTCTATAGCAAAATATCATGGGCGGCCTAGGTAAAAAGCGAAGCAAACTCTAACTACAATCTGTTCACCGCTTAAATCTTAACTAATAGACCAACTTGCTAGATCAGTACGATCAAAGGAATAGTTGGTTCATTTAATAGATTGTAGAACTTCAATGACTATTTGCATGTTTAATTAATTTGTTGTTTGTATATTTACATGTTTTGGCTGCTCTGTCTCAGGCTGTTAACAATGTGAACTCTATTATTGCACCAGCGCTGATTGGCAAGGTTTGTGTTGTCTGTTCCCCCTTTCCTATTATAATATGAGATCGAATGCATTATTCATTACATGCTATATTTCCTACTGCAGGACCCTACGGCGCAGGCTGAGATTGATAATTTTATGGTGCAGCAGCTTGATGGAACCAAAAATGAGTGGGGGTGGTGCAAGCAAAAGGTATTACATAATCCATGTGGAACAAACCTTTGGAGTTGTAAAATGTTCCATTTACAGATTTAACAGTTTGATTTTTTATTTATTTATTCAGCTTGGTGCCAATGCAATCCTGGCTGTGTCACTAGCTGTTTGCAAAGCCGGAGCTGTCATCAAGAAGATTCCTCTGTACCAGGTGTGCAGCTTGTTTACTTGCTATGCGAACATTCTTCATTAATTATGCTTTCAACTATTTGGTCTCGTACTAATTTGAACATGTTCTTCATTGCAGCACATTGCCAACCTTGCTGGCAACAAGCAATTAGTTTTGCCTGTGCCTGCATTCAATGTCATTAATGGTGGATCCCATGCGGGAAACAAGCTTGCTATGCAGGCAATGCTCTGAACTAAGATATTCACATGTATTTTATTGTGTTTGCGCAAAATGTTATTTATGTTGTCTAAATGCATATGCAGGAGTTCATGATCCTTCCAACTGGAGCCTCATCATTCAAGGAGGCTATGAAGATGGGTGTTGAAGTGTACCACCACTTGAAGGTAATGCTTTCATCTTGTTTTTCCCCCTTCTTTGTTAGCCTAGCAAAACTGAACTGAGATATGTTTCTTTGTTATCCTCTACAGTCTGTTATCAAGAAGAAGTATGGGCAGGATGCCACCAACGTTGGTGATGAAGGTGGTTTTGCTCCTAACATTCAGGTATTTCCCCGGTCCTAGAGGTGTGAGATCAACTTTCGTTTCTTTGTTTTGTCTTGGGGCTTCGTCTGCAGCTGGTGACTGTTCTGTTTTGATGTATAAAACTGTTCCACTATTAGAAAATAGAAATTGAAGTCAATATATTTGCGGTGCGATTTCAGTTGTTGTGTTTTCTGATATTGTAGGAGAACAAGGAGGGTCTTGAGCTCCTGAAGACTGCAATTGAAAAGGCTGGATATACCGGCAAGGTTTGTCTGCTTGAATTAATTTATCATTTGTCTATGTAGCTTAAATTTCTAATTGACAGGGCTCTATTGCTATCTAAAATGCTAGGTTGTCATTGGAATGGATGTTGCTGCGTCTGAGTTCTACAATGACAAGGACAAAACCTATGACCTCAACTTCAAGGAAGAGGTATTTCCAATGTTTATTTTCTGTAAACAGTTTCATAACCTTCTTGGGACCATTTGTGATTGTGTCTTGTGTTGTAGAACAATGATGGTTCACAGAAGATATCTGGAGATAGCCTGAAGAACGTATACAAGTCATTTGTCAGTGAATACCCCATTGTCTCTATTGAGGATCCATTTGACCAGGATGACTGGGTTCACTATGCTAAGATGACTGAAGAAATTGGAGAGCAAGTGCAGATTGTTGGCGATGACCTTCTAGTCACCAACCCAACCGTGAGTGATTTATTTATCGAGTAGATGGTATCACTTTCGTTCTGTTAGGTCACTGTAATTATAAATATCAATTTGTTGTGCAGAGGGTTGCAAAGGCAATCCAGGAGAAGGCATGCAATGCTCTTCTGCTCAAGGTATTCTGTTCACACAGTTGGGATTATACATTCTTTTCATGGCATCAGTCTAATAGTTTGTCTTTCACATTCTAATTGGTCGCCTCTTTTCTGTGTATAGGTTAACCAAATTGGATCTGTCACCGAGAGTATTGAAGCCGTGAAGATGTCAAAACATGCTGGCTGGGGTGTGATGACCAGTCACAGGAGGTATGTGGATATTGTGTTGCATCACTATTCTTACTTCCTATTGTTACCTGCATACCATTTATGATGTTAATTTATGTTCCCTGGCTGCAGTGGTGAGACTGAGGATACCTTCATTGCTGATTTGGCGGTTGGTTTGGCTACGGTAAGATTTCGTAATCTACATGTGCTTAGGTTGTAGAAAATTTTAACCAGCCCCATTCCATTTGTACCCGTACATGTTCTGGTTTGGAAGGGCTGACAGATATTCATTTTTTTTGTGAAACAGGGTCAGATCAAGACAGGGGCACCCTGCCGATCAGAGCGTCTTGCAAAGTACAACCAGGCAAGTAGCTCTCTGCAAAAGCCCTATTCTCCTGATACTCTGTTGCACAAGATTTTGACCTCCGCCCAGCACCCCTCACTGTATTTGTTTTGTATAGCGTCATCTGTTCTGTCGAGTGTCGAAGGACTTTCTTTAATGCCTTGGTCTTGTTCATGCATGTTACAGTTAACAGTATCGAAGTTTCAACATTTGTCCAATTGTACTAACTCATGTTGTTATTTTTTTATATTGAAACAGCTTCTTAGGATTGAGGAAGAGCTCGGTGCTGCAGCTGTCTACGCAGGTGCTAAGTTCCGTGCGCCTGTGGAGCCCTACTAAAAGGGATATTGAAAATCAAACTTCCCCATCGAACTCGAGCTTAGGATTGAGCAATAAATTTCCACTTGTTGATGTGAGCGGGACATGTAACAAAAAAATGCTCTAATTTTGGTCTTGTTGAGCATGCGTGATTATGCCCGAACATGTTGGATATCAATGTAGATGCATGGGTGGCTGTTTCTTTCGATTGAAGAGAGATTCGTTTCAGTTCTGCGCTTTGCTTTGGTTACTTTACGGTTTTTCTCATCAAAATGGACTGCAGAAAGTCCGTGGTTGACATGAGATCTTGTGAATTCCAAGCTTTATTCTGGTTTCGTATGTATACTCTGCATTGTTGTCTCGCTGCGTACCGATAGATGATGTGTGGCAAATGTTCTGTAAGGAACCGTTAATATTCGAGGTTGGTTTTATTGTTTTGCGTCGCTGCAAACTGAAGGCGAGAGGTGGAGAAACGGTGCAACGGGGAACGGGTCGAATAGCCTGTTTGGTTTGCTACCTTGCAAGCCAAGCCAGATATTGGTAGTCCACAAAAAATGCTGTTCGGTTTGCGAACAATATTGGGTAATGCATCACACCAGGGCAATTCGAGGGATAGAAATTTGCTCACCAAAATTTTGGCTCCTTAAAATTTGGCTTGGCCATAAGCCAAACAATGTCTGTTTTGCCAAATTTTGGCCTCGCCGGGGTTTTGATCAGTGTTTTTTTTATTGCGGCGCTTTTTAATACGACATCAGATGGTAGAGACGTCAACGTGAATGTTGTATACGGTTTTAGACTCAAAAAGTCATTTAGAGAATCCGCTTTACGAGACCACCCTGTTTCAAAATTTGCCATTTTGATTTCCGGATAAACCAAAAAATAAAAAGAACGAGGCCAAAATTTTGGCTTAGTTCGATGTATCAAATTTTGGCAGGAGATTTGTCTAGCCCGACCTAGTTTTTAAAATCTTGATGTACCTTTTTTATTTGCTGTACTAAAAGGAGAAACCTTGTTTGCTACCTACAATCAAGAAGTTTTCCCCTATATCCCCTCACAAGGAAAGTTTGCGCCACATTTAACTCGGATCACAGCACTCGACTGCCTCAATCCTGAATGCAGCTTCTCTGTCCCTTTTCTATGTTTCACGTGGCGTGGCGATGCGGAAGAGGTGGATATTGTTGCGGACACAAAAAGTAAAGTAAAACAAATAAGCTCTTGCCACGTGTGAGGGAACAGGGACGAAAACAGGGAAGCTGCATTCCTCAGTCCTCAGCAGTCACCGCCCACCTCGCATCTTTCCCTCATCGACCCTACTCGGCCATTATCGTCAATTCACTGTCATCACACTAAGTAATAATAAGAGCCTCAGGGTCTTAGCGATATACCTTAGAGACAATTATATTGTTTCTATATTTATGAACTTACTGATTAAATGCTATGTTGAATTATTATTTATAAAGATTAGTAAACATATTTATAAAGATTAATAAGCATGTGGCTTTTGATGAAACTTTTATTTATTATATGATACAATTTTAAAAGATCTATGGTCGATGTCACCGGGTCGGGTCACTTATGACTTATAGATCGCACATGTATTGATTAATAACCACACTTCATTGGCCATAGATATAGAGACGTTGAATCAATTATGTGAACACATGTTAGGAAACTTGGTGTTTGATTAACCTACTTTGAAACACTATTGAGATTATTATATTTTATATACTATCAATTGGTTTCAAACAATAATCGTGTATAATCCTTAGACCTGAAAGTAGCATGGTTTCTTACATGTATAATAACACACTTAGGGGTTGCTAAACGCTACTATGTAACTAGGCAGCTATAAAGATAGATTTTAGATATACTATAAAGTATGCATATGAATGTGACTAGTTAGAAATGAGATTTCCCCTCCTAACACAACAGGAGAAAAGAATTGTATTGTTATGCCACAAGTGGTTGAAGAGTCGACCACGAGTTATCCATCACTAGATCGAGCAAGTATTGAGCATGTCCATGGGTGACAAGTATCTCACTTGAAGTTCGATCGATATTATGAGGCAAAATAAGAATACACAAGTAGGTCGCTTAGTCCGATCAAGACGATGTCCGACCGGATAATCCATGGTTTCATGAGAATACTGGACTAGTCGTGAGTGTCATATATGATCACAAACTGGTCTTGAGTGGTCATGATTGATACAAAGCGGTCGTAAGGAGTTATGAGCTAGTTGTAAGTGACTACAACTGGTTGTAGGTCATATCGCATAAGGTTCGTTCTATTTGATTTTTATGTATATTGGAGGGTTGTTATGCTCTACTAGGGACCACTACTGACCTATGATCGAAAAACTGTTTCCGGATTATGGCCGCTTATATATAAACCTACAAGATCACATACTTAATGGTTGGAATAACAATGGTTGGTTTTAGATAAGGATCTGTTTTCTTAATAGTCCGAGTGGGATACAATCGCTACTCATATTGAATAAGAATCTGATATGAACTCTATATAAGAGGATAGGTGAGGCTGTGGGTGGACATACGTGACACCACCAAAACCCTAGGCGGCACCCCTCCTGAAGACCTCTTGTGCGCGCTAATACTAGCACACTGGCATACAATATTCCTTTTACTAGCACACTGGCATACAATATTCCTTTCTAGATGTGTGGATTCCGATAGAAACGATGCTGTGACTGTGGGCCGCGGTGCTGATTGGAATGGTTGTGAGGAGAATGTCATGGGACAATTGACTACACGATGTGTGCTACGTTGGACCGCGCTATTTTAACTCTTCTTCTGCTGTATTACGTATATAATAACGATCTATTATCTCTTATTTGTATGACTTTCTAATATACTCGGTAGAAAATTTTATTTTACGCTATAGCAGCCCTACCCCGTGTCTCTACGAGTACACGTATGGGCTGCATCGTCGTTGCCTCAGTTGCAAGCATGGCTTCGTGTATAGTTGTAGTGTCTAGATGCCAGCATATGTCTACATTTTCAGTTTTTAACATTTTCACCCCTTGGGGTTAAGCATTGCTGAGTTTGCCTTGCTTTAGCATAAGCCATCTAGTATTTTTAAAAATTAATATTTTCTAATAGAGAACACCCTGAAATAAGTATATGAAGATTTATTTCTGGAGTTACTGTTAGAAGGGGCCGAGCTTGGGCTTACGGGCTAAAAAGTCAAAACCGACCCAAGTCTAAAAATCAGGCTGGCCCATGATTGAAAATTGCCCATACGTCGACCACGCCAGGTTGGTTGGACAATGCTGGGTTTCTTATTCTATAAATCAGCATGCCACGTCTAGTGCTGTTTAAGAACAATATAAACCAGGTTTTTTTATGTCAGATTTTTTAAGAACCCTATATCCGAGCAACAGTTTATTGTATCTGGACATAGCACAATAAAATGATTTTTTTCTTTGAAGCGGTTGCCCTGTCAATGGATTCCTGGAAGAGAAGTACCAAGTCCATAGCACAGAGAAAAAAACTTCATTCAAATTTCAAGAACGGCCACATAACATAAGTTAATTTGTAACCTCTCATCACCCTTTTGTATATTTCTCTCTTCTTTTGTAACTTTGTGTGTGTGTGTGTATGTATATATATATACTGGGTATAATTACACCGGTGTAGAAAAGAGGCTTCCTCTGAACATATATATATATATATATATATATATATATATATATATATATATATATATATATATATATATATATATATATATATATATATATATATATATATATATATATATATATATATATATGTTCAGAGGAAGCCTCTTTTCTACACCCGGTGTAATTATACCCTATATCGTATCTCTGAATGTAGGGAGTATCTTGCATAACGGAGGGTATGTACATGTAGTATATGAGTATTTAAGATCATCTAGGTGGTATGAACAATTTTTCAGAGGTGGTATGTACATTTTTTTGATATACTCCTTTTTATGCACGTATATAAGGGTATTTACAAAATATGCTAAAAACTATGAATTCATTTACAAGTTTTTCGTATGGTTCACATTGGAGTATCTTATAATTAGTATACAAATATATCTAAAGTGATAAAGGAGTATTTCAATTTTGTTTAGGTGGTATATTAGAGGTGGGTGTAATTACACCCGGATGTAAAAGTTATTTTTCCTATATATATATATATATTATGATCCTTTCTTACTGATTTTTTAAATATCATTGATATTTGAAGAATACCGACCAGTCCATCCTAACGTACTTCTTTAAATATGCTATCCTAATCATCTTTGTTGAAGTACTAGTATATTTCCCATTAGTTCAAGGTCTTATTTGTACTGACTTCTAAAAGCTATTTTTCTATACTAAATGGTCTTTCCACATATCTAACTTTTAAACGGAGTGTCTTTTCAAGACGGGGTCTATTACTCGATTATAGTAGATATTGTAGTGACTTCATTTATATGGGTCAAAATTACATACGCATATCTCTCTCTGTAAGGCTTTTTTAAAAGTCGTTATTATTCATCAATCGAAACCAAAAGTCATCGGCAAAAACCAATAAGAACATGTTCTAAGTCTTTAGTGGACTAGTTGGTATGTTGAAGTATTAGCATATTGCATACCTTTTCTCATCAGTTTAATATTTTCGATGAATTGATTGATGCATGTAACTTAATATGGTGTCAGAACCAAGAGGTCTAACTGCAATTTGTTTTACATATAGTTACTTTTTTTTTTACCTCTAAGATGATGATACTCTCCCATACTTCGTGGTGGATGCAAACAAACTCTGGCTAATCTGACCCACTGAATTAGAAACAATTGGTTGATAGCGTGAAAGAGTTCTTTCTGAAACTCATGTAAAAAAACATGGTGTGAGGTTTAATATATTCTTACCTAAAAGATATAACTGAACTATTCAAGAGTTCCATCATTCAATTGAGCATGCACAGAATAACAAACGTAGTATACTACGTAATCTCAAATGAGGATAGGAGTACATAGTTTTGGCTGTAAATATTAGTACACTTATTTTCACTGAAAAGGACACCCTTAATTAACTCAATACGCCATCGGTATAGCGCGAAGTGGCTCAACCTTTGTTAAGGAGACTCCTAACTTTTCCTTCATATCTATCCCTTTCTTTTCCACGTCTTCCGGGAGCCTCCACTTGAAATGATTTAACAATGATGCAAGCATTACATGCACAATACGGATACCTAGCGGCATGCCAGGGCACATTCGGCATCCAGCACCAAATGGAATGAGAGTGAAGTCTGTTAGAGGCTTTCTTAGGATCACTAGAAGTAGATCTACTAGGGTAGGGTTGCTATTCGGGATGAACAAGGGTGAATGCGTCTAGATCTAAAGGAGCAGTGAGTAAAGAGAGGGGTTTTAGGGTTACCGACTATCCGTGGTCTTGGTAGCTGGTGCGGAGGCGCCCGCCATGGAGTCGGTGGAGTCGGAGACGCCGGCGGTGAAGTCCGGTGGCGCGCCGTCCGTGAGAGGCGTGGCGATGGCGCTTCCGTCACCGGCCGCGCCCTCGAGATCGGATTAGGGTTCTTGTCGGTGGGGTGTGCGGCTCCGTTCAACTTCGTGATCCGAGCCGCCGGCCCCACCTGAATTTATAGCGCAGTGTGACAGGCCCACCAACCATTAGGGTTGGCGCCCCGATCGTATGCGAGCTCAAGGCCTGTGGCCGTTGGGCCATAAATCGTGAGATCATCCTAACATTCTCCCCTTGATCTCAACTTATACTTAAACTCTATACTTGTCACTCATTGTTTTTCTTATTCCATCATGAATCGATTGCATAGAGCGTGCCTCATCGTCACGGTCTTATGCCATTAGATTGAATGACCACAATGCACTTCTCTTTTGAAATGTATTCTCAATCGGGCCCTTATTGTCCAGAATCATAGGTTTTCCGTAAACCCATGCCGGCTAAGTGTTCTCTGAACACATTGGGCGTAAGCCTTTTGTGAGCGGATCCATGAGCATCTTTTCTCTTATATGCTCAAGACCGATTATATGATCCGGACTTTATCTTTCACAACATAATACTTTATGTCAATGTGTTTGGCAGCACCACTTGACTTATTATTGTGAGCATAACATCTTCTTTGGTTCATTATCGCAGTATAACTTTAGTGGCTTATGTATGTCATCTACCACTTTCAACCCGGGTATGAATTTCTTTAGCCAATTCACCTGCCCCGTGGCCTCATAACATGCTACAAACTCGGCATACATTGTGGATGATGTAGTGACGGTTTGTTTTGAGCTTTTCCACGATATAGCTCCTCCTGCGAGAGTGAATACATATCCGGATGTCGACTTTCTATCATCTCCCGCATAATCAGAATCTGTATACCCCACTATACGGAGTGAATCTGATCTTCTGTATGTCATCATGAGGCCTTTTGTTCCTTGCAAATAGCGCAAGACTTTCTTTACTAATTTCCAATGTTCTATTCCAGGATTGCTCTGGAATCTGCCAAGTAACCCGGTAACAAACGCTAAGTCAGGGCGCGTACACACTTGAGCATACTGCAAGCTTCCGACACCAGTGAAGCATATGGAACCGCTTTCATTTGATCGATCTCATATTGGTTCCCGGGCATTGAAATTCCCCATACCGCCGCCCTTGACTATAGGAGCGGTGAAGGCTTACAATTTTGCATACTATATTTCTTTAGAACCTTTTCTAAGTATGCCTTTTGAGATAAACCTAAAACCCCCTTGGTTCTATCTCGGTGAATTTCTATTCCCAGAACGAACGAAGCTTCACCAAGATCCTTCATATCAAAATTCGAGGACAAGAACTTCTTGGTCTCTTGTAATAGGTTAACATCACTACTAGCAAGTAAGATGTCATCCACATACAGGATTAGGAAAATATATTTCCCATTCTTAAACTTTGCATACACGCAATTGTCCTCTATATTCTCCTTGAACCCAAAACTTCTTATTGTACTATCAAACTTCAAGTACCACTGCCTTGATGCTTGTTTTAATCCGTAAATGGACTTCTTCAGGCGGCATCCCATACGTTCTTTTCCTTCCACAACAAAACCTTTCGGTTGTGCCATGTAAACATTTTCCTCCAAATCCCCATTTAGGAACGCCGTCTTTACATCCATCTGATGCAATTCTAAATCATAATGAGCTACAAGCGCCATTATTATTCTAAAAGAATCTTTACACGAGACTGGAGAAAATGTCTCATTGTAATCTATGCCTTCTCTTTGTGTAAAGCCCTTTGCCACAAGTCGCGCTTTAAATCTTTCTATATTCCCTCTAGAGTCATGTTTTGTTTTGTAGACCCATTTACAGCCTACTGTCTTGGCTCCTTTAGGAATAGTTTCTAAGTCCCAAACACCGTTGGTGTTCATTGACTTCATTTCATCCTGCATAGCTTCAAGCCATTTGGATGAATGAGCGCTTCTCATGGCTTCTTCAAAAGAGGTGGGATCACCCTCCAATTGAAAATCCTCAGTTTCATAGACTTCGTAATCATTAGGGATAGCTGATCTTCTGGCTCTTTGAGACCTTCTGAGTCTCTCGCTAGTTGACGCTTGTTCTGTGTGAGGCTGTTGTTGCTCTTCCTCTTGGGTGACAATGGGTTCTATGGGATCCTGAAGGACAGGTTCCTCATGTTCACTCATCGTTCCCACGGAGAAGCGACAACAGTGCTTTGTCACTCTGATGTCAGCGCATGTTGGTGTAGCAACAACAGGTAGCGTGAAAAATGGTTCCTGAACCATCGGAGTGGGCACATGTACCCGCTTTTCCTCTAGGTTAATTTCTCGCGCTACTCTGCTCCCCCTGATCATCTCATCCTCCAAGAAGACAGCATGTCTTGTTTCTACAAACTTCGTATGTCTGTCAGGACAATAGAAGCGATAACCCTTCGATTTTTCTAGATAGCCAATAAAATGGCAGCTGACTGTCTTGGGATCTAGCTTCCCTATGTTTGGGTTAAAAACTTTAGCCTCAGCAGGACAACCCCACACACGTAAATAGTTAAGTGAGGTTCTCTTCCGTCCACAACTCATACGGTGTTTTGGTACCGACTTGCTTGGTACTCGATTAAGAATATGAATGGCGGTTTTTAACGCCTCCATCCATAAACTTATCGTAGCGTGGAGTAACTTATCATACTTCTCACCATATCCATTAAGGTACGGTTGCGTCTTTCACCACTCCATTCTGCGAGGTTCGCGGTGTAGAGTCTTCGAGCAACTATGCCATTTTCTGTAAGAACCTTGCAAAGGTCCAGAACTTGGCCATACGGGTGTGCCGACCGTAGTACTCCCCACGGTCGGATCTTACTATCTTAATTTTTAAATTGTGCTGATTTTCTACTTGACCTTAAATATCTTAAATTTATCCAATGCTTGATCTTTCTTTAATTGGATAAATGTAGCCATAACGCGAATAGTCATCTGTGAATGTTATAAATGAATCATAACCATCCACACTTATCACAGGAAATGGACCACAGATATCTGTGTGAATTATTTCTAAAATTTCTGCGCTTCGTTTGGCGTCTTTCTTTATTTTCTTAACATATTTTCCTTTTATGCAATCAATACATTGTTCTAAATCTGAAAATTCTAATGGCGGAAGAAGTGTTTTCTTAATCAATCGTTCTATTCTCCCCCTCGAAATATGGCCTAAACGACAATGCCATAATTTCGACGATGCATCATGATTTATCTTCCGTTTTTTTCTTTCATTCATAGACGAAGAGGTATTCTCATTCTCAATGGTCACATGATTCACATTCTCAGAAAGTGATAATAAATAAAGCTTGTCTTGTCGGAAGGCAAGACCAACACATTTATTATTAAACACAAGTCTGCATTTGCCATCACCAAAATGGCAATCATAACCATCATCATCTAATTTCGACACACTTATTAAGTTTCTGCGCAAAGAGGGTACATAAAGAACGTCTGAAAGCCTAAGTACAAAACCATCATGAAATTCTAAAGAGAGATCTCCAATGGCCTCGACTTCGGCTTCAATTCCATTCGCAACTTTAATTGTTCTTTCTCCTCTTTGTAGGGTCCTCCTCGTATGGAATCCCTGTAATGAATTAGCAACATGAACAGTTGCACCTGAGTCAATCCACCAAGTAGATTTTTCATAACTTAAATACAAGGATTCATCTATAAATGTAATGACATCCTTACCATTCTTCAACAGATGCTTCAGGAACTCTGGGCAATCCCTCTGATAGTGCCCTGCCTTCTTCTTACAAAATTTACAGGTGTCTTTGTCTACTGTAAATTGGTTGGGCTTATGAAACTGGGGAACCTTTCCCGTGACTTAGAAGAGGAGCTACTATCCCACCGAGGTTTCCTTGTGGTTTGGCATTGAAGTTCTTTCTTTGTTGTTCTTCACAAGGTTTGCAAAGTCACCCGTGAGGTTTTAAGCCTCTCCTCTTCTTGCACACACATTGCAATGAGCTTTTCTATATCCCATTTGTCAGTGCATGTTGTAATTAACAACAAAAGTGTCAAATTCTTTTGGCAGAGAAGCAAAAATCAAATGAATTAGAAACTCATCCTTGAGCCCCATATCCATTGAATTTAGCTTAGTGCCGTTGTGCTCATCTTTAATATGTGTTCTCTTATTCCACCACTAGAGTATCTCTCATTCACTAGTTTCTTAATCAGCGTGCTTCTTGTGGCCTTTGAAGACCCGAAGAACCGATTCTTTACTTTACGTAGATACTGCGTGGCGTTGTCACGATGCGGGATGGATCCCCTTATTGGATCTGCAATGGTGGCCTTAGCCACCATCAGGCACTTGCGATTCGAGATGTCCCATTTCTTTTTCTCAAGATCATATTTCATTCTGACTTCTGCATGATCACGCTTTCGGGCAGTGAAATCAGCATCAGTCTCATTTTCTGCCCTCACCGGTCCTCCGCTCGATGAGGACACGGAGAGGTGAGGGCTAAGTCATTCTCGGACAGCGCAAGTGCCAAATCATATTTTTCTCGCCAGACCCGATAATTGTTCCCATCAAGTGCCGGGATGTGCGAGATGTATGCCATTGGATTGAGTCCTGAAACATTATCAGAAAAAATGAGGAAACATAATAATATAATAATTGCATGTTTTGATTTAACGTTGGTCAAAATTAATACATGCAAAAATTCTTGTACATTAATTCTACATCACCGTTGGGCAGAAGATAGAATTAATGCAAAATTCTTGAATAAAACAATTTATAATATTGCTATCATCAACTTTGGTCAGAAAATAGCAAAATTACAAACATTAACTGTAAATAAATGTAACTATTCCTCTAATTTTAATTTTCCCGTTGGTTCCAATTAAAATTAGAGAAAACATAAAATTTCTGCTCTTCAAAATTAAATTCTCCCGTTGGTTCGAATTTAATAAGAAGATAATAAACTTTAGCTCGCAGCGGAAAAAATTCTGGTCTTGGATCAAAATTGAACAGAAATTTGATCTGAAACTTAACAAAATTCATCAAAGAATGCTTCTGAAAATGAATAAAATCAATTTTATGATTTACTGTGCAAAACCGGCCATTTGGCCCACCGCATGTGCATGCGCCCACGGCGCTGGCGGCTGCCGCTGCGGCCGAAGCGCGACGGCCTCGGCCCACTCGGCCGCCACACGCGCATGCCCTCGCGGCCTCGCGCGCCCGCTCGGCCAGCGTCTCGCGCGCCTCACGCGCCCACGCGCGCGGCGTCGCGCGCGCCCGCGCCGGCCAACAACTCCGGCTCGGGCCGAGTTCTAAACCGCTGGGCTCAGCGGCCCGCCATCGCCACCGCCGATTGATCCGACGGTGGAGCGTGCCGATCGGGGAAACAAAACCCCCACCGCGCCGGCCGGACCCCGAAAACCCTAACGAGTCTCACTTCTCTCCCTCTCTCTCTCTCGCGCGGCAACAAAGAAGCCGACGGCGCGCCATCGGCCAAAGAGGAGAAGAGCGGCGGCGCCGCCGGTCCTCGCGCGGCGCTGTCGCCGAGGGTGAGCGCGCCGCCGAGCGGTTCTTTGGCGGTGCCCGATCCGAGCTCGTGCGCGCGACGAGCGGCGGTTCTTCCCGTCTTGCAACAGCGGCGAGGTCTCTGATGCGAGGAAAAACCACGGTCGGTCCTCCCCTTTCTTTCTCAACGCATCTTGCGTTAGGGTTAGGGTTTGGGATTTACGAGTTCGGGTGTTCTAGGGTTAGAGTTCCTCTTCTCCTTTCTAATCTCTTTCTTTCTACCCAAAGAACTAGATCTACTAAAAGTACGCTCGATACCATTGTTAGAGGCTTTCTTAGGATCACTAGAAGTAGATCTACTAGGTAGGGTTGCTATTCGGGATGAACAAGGGTGAATGCGTCTAGATCTAAAGGAGCAGTGAGTAAAGAGAGGGGTTTTAGGGTTACCGACCATCCGTGGTCTTGGTAGCTGGTGCAGAGGCGTCCGCCATGGAGTCGGTGGAGTCGGGAGACGTCGGCGGTGAAGTCCGGTGGCGGCGCCGTCCAGGAGAGGCGTGGCAGTGGCGCTTCCCGTCACTGGCTGCGCTCCCCCTCGAGATCGGATTAGGGTTCTTGTCGGTGGGGTGTACGGCTCCGTTCAACTTTGTGATCTGAGCCGCCGGCCCCCACCTGAATTTATAGCGCAGTGTGACAGGGGCCCACCAACCATTAGGGTTGGCGCCCGATCGTATGCGAGCTCAAGGCCCAGGTGGCCGTTGGGCCAAAACTGGGGTGGAGATCATCCTAACAAAGTCTCCTCCTTTGAAATCAACACTCTTTGCCAAGAATCTCTCGGGCATGAATTTCTCAGGCTCAGACCAGATCTCATTATCCTGACCGATTGCCCAGATGTTAACAAGGATACGCGCGCCCTTAGGTACTGTGTAACCTCTCATTTGTACTGCCGTCTCAGCTTGGTGTGGTAACAACAGTGGCCCTGACGGATGTAGTCGAAAAGTTTCTTTTATTATAGCCTGCAGATAGGGCAGTCGATCAATATCAGTTTCATCAATTTCTTTTCTTGATCCAATAACTCGTCCAAGCTCATCACATGCTTTGGCCATTATTGACGGGTTCTGAAGTAGCTCAGCCATCGCCCATTCCACTGTGTTGGAGGTTGAGTCACTTCCAGCACAGAACAAATCCTGAAATCAACAGGGACATGTTATTTTCAATAGAAACATTGCACCAAAACAAGGAGATGTTTGTGAAGAAGCCAGATCGTTCAGGATCTGACTCTCGGTTTGCCTCCAAGTGACGAATTCCTGGTCAGTCCTGCATAGAGATCAGCGGCATCCTGTTTGGGGTTTTTGTTAGAACTATCGCTGTAGCAGCAAATCCGGCAAATTTGTGGAGCCTTAAATAGCGCAGGTACTCTAAACTGGTGTGGCAATAGCAAGGAGTTGATCTAAAGATTTGCCGACAAAAAGTCAGTGTCACGGTGTGAACCATGCAAATCATCAGCAGGGGAGAGACGACGGAGAAAGCAACGCTGAAATTGTTTTCGAAAAGCACTTGAAATTTTCGACTCTTGAATATACAATTAGTTGAAGAATTTATTTTGGAACCATAAGAACAAAATGTTACTGCAATTAGCATAGATTCCCATTAAAAAAAAACTAGGGTCAGTTTGTGTTGTTGCGTTGCACCGTGAAATCTTGTTAGTCATATGAATCGTTAGTAAGTCTAGTAAGATTTTATTGCTACGATTTAAAAAAGTTCTCAATTAAAGTCCGTGAAATCTTGGAAAAGCTATTGTAAACAGAACTAAATTCCACAACGCGTCACAACAATCTCAAACTGGCCCTTTGTTCAACTCACCGTCCTTTTCAGCGATTACCCTTAGCGTACTGTGATTGCGAGCCGCTGTGAACGGTGTATGCCTCTTCTCCTTGAAATGTGTTGGAATAGTCCCACATTAGTTGTGAAAGGGCAAGGAACCTAACTTAAAAGTGGGGGAGTCCCTCACCTCATTGGCTAGCTTTTGGGGTGAGAAGGCCCTTACGATCCAACAAGTGGTATCGAGTCCGGTTCTAACATCTCGGCCCAATAGACACTAGTGTGTGAGCGCTGATGGATGTGACTCGAGGACCGTCGATTGTACGGTGAAGGGACCTCGATGGACCGTCGGTATACGGTGAAGGGGCAGTGAAGAGCTGAGGACACCAATGTGTGAAGGGGAAAATTGTTGGAATAATCCCACATTGGTTGTGGAAGGGCAAGATACCTAACTTAAAAGTGGGAGTCCTTACCTCATTGACTAGCTTTTGGGGTGAGAAGCCCTTACCATCCAACAAAATGAATACGAGAGCTTCTGCCCTTGGTTTCAGAAAAACATTGCTGGCCGCTAAGACATCACAGAAGCAGAGCCTGGTAACGAGAGTAGACAGAGATGGAACATAGGGTGGAGAAAGCTGAGCAGGAGCAGCATTGCAGCAACTAATGGCTGTTGCCATAATGTGGTAGCATTGCAGCAAATAGAGAATCTTCCAATGACCCAGGTGCAAATCGAGGTCAAATCAAGGGGCAAAAACCTGCAACAAGCTACTTCCATAGTTCCATGGATAATTTGGGACATTAATTAATGAGTAAGGACAGATGAGCATAGACACACTGTCAGTGCCTATGGCCACTGTATTCAACTGACTTGTGTTTGGATTGTGACCAAAATAATTTGTTGGCACAGTTGGTTGGCATGGAATCCCTTAGGCATAATCTGAGCCGAGCAATTCACTGCCAAAGCCACCGTGGAAAATACATCTGCTTCACGCACGATGGCGGGCATGCGTTGGATAAGCATCCAGTGGGAGCCCGCTGGGTAGCAATTTCGTTCTTAAATTTTCTGTGGGGAAAATTGCATATAGTCCCCCACAAGTCATTCTGAGTTTGATTTACCTTTCTACAAGTATATTTGTCACGAATACCTCCACAATGCGGAGTTGTTTGAATTCCCCCTCGGCGGCCCTTTTCCTGCTGACCTAGAAAGTTTTTGTTGACTCCGTGGTGTGCTAGGTCCGATATGAAGCATTGTAACGTGGCCTTTGGGATTAAGTGCGCGCCTCGATTCTATATAGGCAAGTCAAACAGTGTTCCCTCTTGCATCCAATCAAAACGAGGGGATGGAAGACGGGAAGGTGAGAGTGAAAGGCAATGGTGACCGTGACCTCCCTTGTCACATCCTCACTCTGTCGGTGCGGAACCCTAGCTCGCATCGAGTTGGAGACGAAGACCCAACTGGTTCAATTTGATTTGATCTACTTTAATCCAAGTTGAAATAGTTGGAGGTATAGGACTTGAGTGTGGATAATTGCTTTGCACCTTATCCATAGCCGGCCTAACACGCCATAGATTGTTCCTCAACGAAAGCCGCTCGAGTCGTCAAGAAAAGGCTCGTCGGAGGGAGTATCAAACAACTCTAGACTTGTTGGGAGAGGGGGCCATAAATAAACTTGTAGGGAGGTAATTTAAACTCAGAATGACTTTTGGGGGTATTTGCAATTTCTCAATAACCAACAAGTAATACCCTAATTGCTTCTATTAAAAAAGTGATTTGCTAAAGATTACTCGTATTTTAACCTTGGGAGTACCCAAATTTTCACTCCTCTGATTTCTTTGTGATTTGTGCCTTGCGATCGATGTTTTAATCCTAGCAAGCTAGAGTTCTAGGTTCATCCAGTTTAGAGTTTTTATGTTTACCTTTCGCTGACTATAGAGTTGGTTTGCGGGTGGGCTTAGTTTCTTGGAGGGTGGTAGGTAGCGGTCGGCAAAGTGGAATAATGACAAGATGAGAGGGTTAGGTCTTTAGGTGGCTATCTACGATGGCTTTTTTGGGAGGACGGGTGTCGAACCTAAGATTTTACAATCTAAAATCTTTTGTGATTCTACCGCACTATTCCTTGGATCAGTAGATAGTGCTCATAGATACAGTACTGAACATAAAAAATGCATATTATGCGGAAGCGTAAAAATAATAGTAGACTTACTCATGGGCCGAGAAGGCCAAAATCAATAAAATGAAGCAATGGAAACGAAGCACACAGGTAGGACCCTTAGGACGTGCCCATAGGCAGCCAACTGGGGGTTCGCGACCTAGTTTTTGACACCTTTATCTTCTTCACCATCATGTCCAAGTAGATTGCCGGAGCATAGCGATCTGACTCCTAATTCTGGATTAATTGTGAGAGCGAGGGTGAGCACAAACCACGTGCTCTGTATGCCAATACACAGAATGCAAATAGATAATATGCATGGCTTATCAATGAAAAGGCTCAAGTTATTTTATTCGCTATAAATTGCCTTTAAAATAGGATACATAGAAATTTCTTGAGACCTAATAGTTTGGACTAAAACATAATATGTGAAAGAATGCAATAATAATAGCGATCCAGATTCCATCCACCGATATATGGTTTCTGCATCATATGTTAACCTTTCAGCGTTATAACCGCTTACCTTATCACTGAGGTGATACCCATGGCAACATAAATCAAGGCTTCCACTGCCCTACACTTTTTCCAATTCCATCCACAATGTTTTTGAAATAGAACTATATCTGGTTAAGTTCCCATGTCCGTCCTTGGCCGTAGGCACAACTATTCGAATAGTTTTGACTCTGCAAAGTTTGCGCACTTTAATCACAAGAGATGATCCGCTCGTTGCCCCCACACGATTCGTTAGTCATGCGGTTGAGTAGACCATCGCAGTAACTTTTCAAAATACCTCACCCCTTCCATCATCTCACCCATATGAGCTTCTCTCACTTGCGGCGGGTCCCATAAGTTGTGCGGGATGTTCTACCCCTATGCGACTAGCAGCTGGACTACCCAAACTGACTAGCTCGCCGCGGTAAACTTCACCCTCAATGAGTGTCCCATTCAAGTCGTCACACAGACAACCACTTGCACTACCTCACCTCCTCCACCGATGAGATAACTTTTAGGGTCCAGTAAATCTACTAAGCCAAGTTGTACTTTATAGACTTGTGGTTGTACTTGTATTACATAGGAGGTCATGACAAGATTCAGTCCTTAGGGTTATCTAGGTGGTTCTACCACTAACACACTTTCGTGCACCACTGCACCAGCCCCCGAACCATCCGTCAAGATATTTAAGCAAGTTGGGGTTTTTGGAAGCATAAAATAGTCATATCAAAATATATCAGTCATTTCCACCATGACTTCCCAAATCAGTTTCTCAGGATTGCAAGTAATACTTAGGGCATTTTGGTACCCCCGATTATCTAAGCAGTACTAAGCAGTGGCGTATAATTACGGACTTATTTTTGAAAGTCTTACCATTATAATTTTTGCTAAGGTGACAAGGCTCAGATATTCAAGTATTCTAAATGAGTGTAATACTAACAAATTCATTAATGGGTATGTAACTAGAAGCTTGAAATCAAACATAAGTTTGCACATAAAATAACAGCATGCAATTTGATAATTTAAATCGGAATTAATTTGCAGAAAATGTAGGTTCAACATGATCAAAGTATTGACTTACCTTGCATGGTTTACCGCAGTCTTGAGCTCACTCAAAGCTTTCCATTTGAAGGTCCTGAGCTTCTGGTCTTTATCTTCACCTTGATCTTGGCCTCTCTTGATTCATTGATTCTTCGGGACTCTCAATTCTAATTACGTGCTAAACAACTGAATCCAAATAAATACAAATAACTCAAAAAGTTCAAATAAATCCAAATAAACTCAATTTAGCTTTATTATGAGTTAATGGGTGATTTGGGTGATTCGAGGCAAGGTCGATGGGGCGCGGAATATGGATGGAGTCAAAAAGGGTTGGAATGAAGTGACAATGGCTAAGGGAAATCCATCAAGACGGATGCCCAGGAAGGTTTATAGTGAAGGATTATTCACGGAAATATTCCTCTTTACGTTCAAGGATGGCTGGGTATAGTCGACAGTTGAATACCACAAGTTGATCTTTTACCTTAAATAACTTCTTTTATTGTTTTATATTTATCAAGGAAATTCTATGAGTCAGGTTAGACCTATGAACTGGTGTATGAGTCTAGTTTATTAAATTAATCTTTAGGGTATGTATTCCTGGCAACTTGAGTTGTGGTATTTTATGGGGTTCTATCTACTAATTATTCGAAGTATTCACCTAATGATTAGTTTAATAATTCATTGAAGCATGTAAGTATTTAATTATCTCATTGATGTTTAATAGTAAATTTTAGTATATTTATTTACTACTCAACTGCAACTATTGGTCATAATATTACATTGTTCTTCATATTATTCATTAGCGAAATCATTCCAATGTCCGGTGATCTACGACCATTATATTTTAATACCTAATTATGATCTTTTAATTGAAGGTAGTCTAAAAATCAACTGACATTTATATTTTATTCTTTTACCTAGCATCTGGCATGATTTAATCTTAATTAGATTTTATTTCATAGGGATGAGCTTGTTATATAGGGTCATATTTCAATATCATTATTTAATTGAATCTATCACTAAGATTTATTTAATGCCGGCATGTTAAATGTTAGGGCATATATTTTAATTATAATTAAGGGTAATCTTTATTAAATTTGGACATTTAACCAAAGTCATTTTTCTTTATTAATGCCTTTAATTAATAATTAGTCTTTTAGATAATTATTCAAACCACATTAATTACTCATATATGATAACTAATCCAAATTTAAATCTTAAATAATTTCATTTACATCCTAGTTAAATTTATTAGCTTCCATGAATTAATTTCAAATTTTCCTTTATTTTTCTTAATTGAAACGGATTAATAAAAATAAAAATAGGAATGAAAAATGAAATGTGCAGAGAAGGAATTCGAACCTGCGTCTCTGCGTTAACCGTCGGCTGGGCTTGACCAACTGGGCAACTGCCTACTTATGAATCGAAGGGGGCATTGAATTAAAGGAAGCAAGCGCAAAGCCCACAATAGAGGAAAAATAGAGGAGCTCGGGGCAGTGCACGGCCGATGGCGTCGCCGGCGAGTGGCGGCCGGGGAGGCGCCGGAGATGGCCAAAATGGAACCCCGACGTCAGATGGAAGCCAAGGGAGGCGATGGCATGAGCTGAGGAGCTCCGAGGTGGGCCGACGGTGAGGCTCGATGGCCGAAGGCGGGTGGCTGCGTGGGCAGCGATGGTTGGAAGGGATGAGGAAAAAGATAGGGGGAGCATAAGCTTGTGTGGACCAACGGGACACTCACCAACGAGTTGGTTGGACCGGAGGGGGACCGAGGCTGGCCAGCATCATGCAGGGGATTGTTGGCCGTGCGGCGAGCGTTGGTGCGTGGAAACCAAATTAGCTCAGAGGGGAGGTTGATGGGGAGTAGGGACACGCCGTGACGTGATTGGAGTGGCAGGGCTTCGCCGGAGAGGCCGGGGCGGTGTAAGGCGGCGGCGGTTGTGCGGCCAAGGTGGTGGCAGGGGAAGACTTGAGCAAGGAGGTAGGGAGATGGGAGGATGCAGGGAGGCTGAGATGAGGTCAGATACTACTTATAGCGTGGGGGATTGCTGAGATGCACTGTGGCCGGCGACCGAACCATAGTGCACAATGTGGGTGACGGCATGGCCGTGCGATGTGTGTGCGCAGGGCATGGTGACGGGATGGCGACGCGAGCGATGTGACAGCGATGGGTGATGGTGAGGGGATGGCGACATGGCTGACACGAGGGAAATGGGTGAACATGGAGAGCGAGGCCAGGCGATCAAGCGGAGAGAGCCGAGCACTGTTGGGCGAAGGAGACAAGGAAGGAAGGGGAGCATAGAGAAAGGAGGGGGAAAAGAAAGGAGGAGGCAGGCCCGCACGTAGAGAGGGAAGAAAGGAGGGAGAGAGAGAGGAACGGGGAAAGAGGGCCCGCTGCCAGAGAAAAGAAATGGGAGGGAGGAGGAGAGAGGAAAAAGAAGCTGGGCCCACATGTAAGAGAGAGGGGGAAAAGGGAAAAGAATGAGAGAAAAATGAGAGGTTGTTGCAATTTTTGGATTTTTGATTTTTAATTTGAATTTCTATTTCATATTTAAGATTACTGATTTCTAGTTTTGCAGGATATTAAAATTCAAAAATTGAATTTTTAGTTCAATTATTTAGATGTGGTTGTTTGCTTCTCGGTTTGAGTTTAAAATTTAAATGTTAGTTTTGATTTGAGTGTAATTTAAAATTGGTTTAGAATTCATAATTCATTGTTTTATATTATTCCTATATCTTTTATTAACATCATTATTATTTTCACTTTGGATATTATTTCTCATTATATTTATTTGCATGTAACAAAATACAAAAGATTTCAAATAAATATTCAGAAGAAATTTGAATGCCAGCAAATTGCAACAAAAGTTTTAAAAACTCCATATTTTTGAACACTTGAAATTTAGGATGTTACAAACCAACCCCCCTAAAATGAATCTCGACCTCGAGATTCCGGCAGAGTAGAAAGAATAGAAGTGGGTTTAAACTGGCTAGCAATAGGTTCTAGGGTCTTGCTCAACGTATTGTCCTTTTTCTTGGCGTAGATGGAAGGAAGATATTTGGCACAGGAAAAAGGGTTTACACTTTAGGGAAGGCAAAAGGGAAGAGAGAGATCTTGTTCTTTCGAATAGGTCATAGACTTCCAGATCCTTACTCTTTAACTTCGTCGTCTTCACACCTTTGTAGAATGGAATAGCCGCATCGTCTATTAGACATACGATGGGTGTAGAATTCATACTAATGGGTGGATAGTGATGGCCTATGTCCTAGGGAGAAGACGGCCTTAGGGATGCAGATATAGTAATGGGCATATCTATATGGTGGTCTTTTGTCCTTACTGGAACTCCTATTTTAATTCTTAAGCTTTGTTAAACACAATGATTTAACTATAGGAATGGCTTGTAGTCCCTATCACCATAAGATTTCTGGCCTGCGAATCTTCTTGTACTGGTCTGATTAGCTCTAATACAAATTATTGCACCTCCAGGGTAATTATACATCATAGCATTTCTTCAACATTTTTGTTTATTCTTGCTACCCCCCTTAAAATAAACGACATCTAACATTAGTTGTCTTTTCTAATTCCAGGCATGACAAGTCCTATGGCGATTTGGAGACTCATCCGTTGTACTTCGGCTGCCTTGGTTAGCAATAGACTCATGGAGCAATCCTTAGGGTAGTGGTGTTGTCCTTCATAGAGAAAACAAGTGACCCTGCTTGTTGGACACTCTCCTGGTGGGTGGTCTTCTTCACAGTTGGGGCAGTTTGCAGAACATTGACTTTCCTCATGTCCTTTTCCTCTACCATGCCTACAAGCTATTAGGTTCGTGAGGCAGCCGTCTGGGTAATGGTGTTTCTTGCAGTATGAACAGTAGGGAAGTGGGCAATTGTTGCAGTAATGACTGGTTTGCCCACATGTGAAGCATGCCTCTCACTCAACTTGTCGTAATGGAGGGCATAGCAGTGTGACATGTCCTGCTTTATCGCACTCAAGACATGTAGCACTTAGTGAAGCTTCCTGGTTTGGTAGTGGAACTTTGGTGGACGCAGCTTCCTCCATGTTGGGGCTCTTGATATTGACAAGTTCTTCTTTGCTGAAGTTGAAGGTAATGGTAGCAGCACCATTTCCTTGCCTTTCTGATTTTTGAAGGGGGCAACTCTTCACGTAATGTCCTAGGTTGCCACAATTGAAACCTTTGAGTTGCTCCTTCTGAGGGCACTTTGTAGAGAGGTGTCCAGTATTCTTGCAATAGAAATAAGTGGCATTCTTTTGAGGTTTACTTGGTGTACTGCTACTGTTATTTTCATGGTGATGGCTTCTCTTTAACATTCCTTGCAGGGTGGGGTTATGTGATAGCTTGTATGGATGGTTTGGGTTTTGGCGAGCATCAACTATTAGTTTTCCTCTCTTACTCCTACCAATAGTAGTTGTCTTGCTTCCATCCATTGAGACTGATTAGTAAGGATTTGATCCACAAGTCCTTCGGGTAGGTACGGAGAGAATAACAACAAACTAGTGATTTGAATCTTGAATCTTGATGCGAGTTGAGGCTTCTAGTCGTTATTTTCCTGGTGAGGTTGTTTTCTCTGATTATTGGAAGGTCGAGAGGTCTTCACTTGTCCTTGATTGCCTTTATTTTGGCTATCTACGGCTTCAATCTCTAGAACTGGTTGGGTTTCCAGAAAAAGGGTGAGAAGGAACAGCATGAGATACGAATAGAATCACGGGGATAAGGTATTTAGAACCCATTCTAACTTTAAAAGAGTATACCCTAGAAGCTGGGGTGGTACAAAATCACACAAGTTTTTTAAAACAAACTTTACCTATGACTGCGAAATATAACGCCCGAGGGCAAGAAGGCAGTGCACAGGGCCAAATAAAATCTTACAACAGTACAACGTCTATTCGGGGAGCACACATAAGAGGGCGCAAGGTTCATATACATAGTCCATTTAAAACGAACCATCTTATCTTCATGAACATCTTCGACGTTCCTAATATTAAATTTTGTAGTAAGGGTAAGAGAATAAGGGTAAGAGAAGGGGAACAAAATTTTTCTTTTGAAATCAGTAGAAGGAAGAGGCAAGTATTCGGAGGTAATTTGATTGATATTAGTACTCACTCCCGTATTATAACTTTTTTTGCTAGGGTACTCTAATCTCTTCCAAAATTCAAATATCAATCAATGAACTAATTCGCTCCCATATTATTTCTATACATTGGGCTGAGAATCCAATGGTCTTGATAATTTAACTTTCACTTTTGCAAGTTATACTTAGGCTATCTTCCTTCATTACTTAGTCATAGTATTATTGCTATCTAAAACTCCAAACAACGAGTATCATCATTTTTTTGATCCCTCAGTCATACACTCTCTGTTGTGTCATCCACCATCTCATTAAACCAGCCATCGTTATCTAATTCTCACATATATTTTTAACTTCCAACATAAATTTGTAAATCACATCTCAAATTTCACTATGACTATATAAACCCAATCTTAGATCCACTATTTGCCAATTTAATCAGCACTTCATTCTAATGAAAATTTAGTATCCTTTATTTTAGATCCATCGATATCTTTTGTATCATGACTTCCTAACAATCCAATCTTGTGTTAGTGATTTAAAATCATAATTTTGCTCCTTCAGTGACCAACCTAAATCTTTACTATCCCCCTCCAAGGATAAAACAATTTTTAAAAATGAGTTTCAAATTTAAGCTTTTGTGACTTTGGCCAAAAGTAGGTTTGCAAATAGAGTTTATAGGAGGAGTACTGGATTTTTTTTGAATTCGGGATAAGAGAGTTTTAGAACTAAAAATGGCTAGGGCAGCATATAGATGAGGGAGAATCATCTAAGAGAGATGAGAAGGAGCAATAATGCTTACATCTTTAGAAATAAATTTTGAAGAAATAATTCTAGTCATGAAACTAACGGCCATGCTAACTAGGTAACGACCTATAGTTGATATGCTCTGATACCAGCCCTGTCGGACCCAGATTTTACAATCTGGAATCCTCTGTGATTCCACCGCACTATTCCCTGGACCATCACAGTAACTTTTTAAAATACATCGCCCCTTCTATCATCTCACCCATATGGGCTTCTCCCACTTGCGGTGGGTCCCATAAGTTGTGTGAGATGTTCTACCCCTATGCGACTAGCAGCTGGACTACCCACACTGACTAGCTCGCCGCGGTAAACTTCACCCTCAACGAGTGTCCCATTCAAGTTATCACACAGACAACCACTTTACTACCTCACCTCCTCCACTGATGAGATGACTTTCAGGGTCCAGTAAATCTACTAAGCCAAGTTGTACTTTACAGACTTGTGGTTGTACTTGTATTACACAGGAGATCATGACAAGTTTCAGTTCTTAGGGTTATCCATCCTAAATTTTAAGTGTTCAAAAATATAGAATTTTTAAAACTTTTATTGCATTTTGCTGGCTTTCAAATTTCTTCTGAATATTTATTTGAAATCTTTATGAGTTTTGTGGCATGTAAATTAATAATCAAGAATAATCCTAAGTGCAAATAATGATCATGTAAATAATAAAGAAATGGAAAATCCAAGGATCTACACACAAATTAAAATTAAAAAAATTAAATAATGGAAATAAAGTTTGGAATTCAATTTACCTAGATAAAGAAAAGTAATGGCTAAAGGAATATTAAAATCTCGCATTTAAATAACTAAAATGAGAATATTAAAGTCTTCCATCAATGAAGCACTTTTTACAGTAAAGTAAATAGCTTTTCAGAAGAAACAACAGCCAATAAGAACTGGAACAGGCATGTTAGAGTTAGGTTAGCAACCTCTTCCATTCATTGATTTCACATACAACAACCAATCAGAACTGGAAAAGCTGGAAGCAAGCTTCCATCAATTATCTTTGAACTAACATTGTTACATTGCACAAACCAAAAATTCTTACAAGCCATTTGCATACAATCCACAGGCTCGATACTATTCATGCAATGAATAAAGCTACTAATTTGAACTGGCATAAGCTTTTGTTCACCACCATTCAGATTTTCAACACCACCATTCAGATTTTCACAAACTGCGAAGCACATGAACTAGCATAAGCACCGTGGTAACAGAGCATTTCTCCTGGACAAAACATCAAAAGAAATACTGAAATCTACACTGTAGCAATACATATCAATTGCAAATTTGCAAATTGTGTTTTTCTGCATATGCCAATTCCCATTGATTCAGAGTCAACAAGACTACAACAAATTAGAGAATACAAATGGAAAAATATATTTCGCTACCCACCAATCACTTACACTGAGGCACCGAGCCAAGTATGTCCGGCGGGTGCAGCGCGGGAGGCGGAGAGCTGGGGCGGCGCGCGGAGGCCGGGAGGAGCCGGGAGGAGGGCGCGAGAGGTGAGAGGAGGCGGCACCGCGGCCCAAGCCCTAGTTGGGTCTGGGGCAGGGCGCGGGGCAGAGGCGCTGAGCGCGCGGTGGCCGAGGTCGCGCCAGGGGCGGGAGAGAGCCGGGCGGCACCGGTAGGCCGGGAGGAGCCGGGAGGAGGGGGCAGAGGCGCTGAGCGGCGCGGGGCCGGAGGCGGTGCGGGCGAGAAGGTGGACAGGAGAGGAGGCGAGAGGGAGAGGAGCGCGCCGCGGGAGGGAGGCGGAGGAGGCGAGAAGGAGAGGGAGCGCGCCATCGGGGAGGGAGGCGGGAGGGAGGCGAGAAGGAGAGGCAAAGGAAAGGAGGCGGGGTGGGGTGGGGATCGAGGCGGGGCCAGAAAAAAAGAAACCGAACCGGTAGGGGGTTTTGGCAAAAACGTTTAAGTGGATTGGGTGCTTCCACCTTCAAAGATCTAGGCCGTTTGAGGTATATCCGACGGTCCAAATCCGAGTTCACATGTTAGCACCGAATAACTCGTTAGCACTGGATACGTTCCCATATATATATATATATATATATATATATATATATATATATATATATATATATATATATATATATATATATATATATATATATATATATATATATATATATATATATATATATATATATATATATATATATATATATATATATATATATATATATATATATATATATATATATATATATATATATATATATATATATATATATATATATATATAGGAAAAATAACTTTTCTATAACTCCTATATATATAACTCCTATTCCTATTTTTACTTTTATTTCTTATTTGCATACTTTTATATTTTAATTCTCAACAAAAACCATTTATATATTTTTGTTTAGTTATTATGCAATTTGAGTATTTTGCAATTTTAATTTGGAAATTGTAGGTGGTGCATGCAGTGTGAGCGCGCGGGTTCTCATTACCATCATAAGCGGCGAACTTTGGCGGCCCTACGAAAGGCTTGATCCGAGGAAGACGAAATTTTGATAATGTGAATGGCGCTCTTTATATCCACTACTACGAAAGCCTCATAGTAGACGCCTCATCACGACGGTTTTGTGAAACCGTCTCGATGAACACTATTACGAGATTTTTGTAATTAGGAGGCCGTCGTGGTATTTGTGGCGGAAAATGGATTATCACAAAGCGTTATTACGAAGTATCACAGACGGTCTGTATTAAAAACCGTCTGTGATAATCCCAGATTATCACAGACGGTTTTTAATCAAAAATCGTCTGTGATAATTCACAGACGGTTTTTAGTTAAAAACTGTCTGTGATAATGGCTTAGGCATTTATTGCGCTGCTCAGACCGCATCTGTCTTCATTTCGATCCAGATCTAGCCACTGCTGCGCACTTTTTCACTCGGGAGGAAGCTAGGCGATTTCAGGCCAGTTAATTTGGTGGGAAGAGGCAGAGATTGAGCTTTGAATATTTAGTCTTTCCTGGTTGCTCTAGATATGGTTAGTAATGTAATTTATTTTTTCTTTAATTGCATTACAATTTAGGTCTAAGTAATCCATTAGTGGTTATTGAAGATGGTTAATTTGCAAAATTATTGGTTATATAATAGCTGTTGTGTTTGTAATATGAATTGAGCTAGCAAATTAAGTCTCAATATAATAAATGTGGCCCGTATATATGTAGTTATAATTAGTTAATCTAGATTTTAATACTAAGTTGTTATATATGTACATAACGTAGAACCGAAGCTGGATGTATGCCGCGAGCCGTGTGAGTGAAGAGTACATTAATGGCGTTTCTGCTTTTATAAGAGCCGCCGAGGAGGATATGTTGAATAAGGGGGTGGAATATATGTGCTGTCCATACACTGACTGCGAGAATTTGAAGATGTTTAAGAACCGAGGGCAAATTGTAGCGCACTTGATTCGGAGGGGTTTCAAAAAGGATTATACGTGTTGGACCAATCATGGCGAAGTGAATGATCATATGCCGCCGGATGACATCGTCGGTGAAGTGAATGATATGCCCCCGGATGATATCGCCGGCGAAGTGAATGATATTCCCCCGGATGACATCGCCGGTGAAGTGAATGACATGCGGCCGGTTGATGTCGATTGTGGCTCGGATTCGGATAGGTTGCACGATGATAATCTGGATCGAGATGCTTCGCGATGTAGAAGAGAACTATGATGAGAGAGAGTATGTTAAATTACGTGGCTTGATGGAGGACTCGAGAGAAACCTTTGTACACGAGCTGCAAGTACACGAGGTTGTCGGCCGTGCTTGAACTGCTGAAATTGAAGGCAAGCAACGGTTGGTCCGACAAGAGTTTCACTGTTTGCTAGGTCTTTTAGCGGACATGCTTCCGGAGGGAAATGAGTTGCCTAAAACCACGTATAAAGCCAAGAAGGTTCTTTGTCCGTTGGGAATGGAAGTAGAAAGAATACATGCATGCCCGAACGACTGTATCCTCTACCGTAAAGAGTATGCAAACATGCATGTATGTCCGGTGTGCAACGCATCCCGATACAAATGTAACAATCAATCAGATGATGGCGAGGGAACAGAGGCGAAGAAAGGACCTCCTGCTAAGGTGGCATGGTATTTTCCTATAATTCCCCGTTTGAAAAGGTGTTTTGCAAATCCAAAGGAGGCAAAACGCTGCGTTGGCACTCCTGGAGGAGCGCAAGAAGGATGGAATGATAAGACACCTTGCTGATTCCGCGCAGTGGAGAAACATCGATAGGAGTTTTGTAGAGTTCGGTGCAGAACCAAGGAATATAAGGTTTGGACTGAGCACGATGGAATGAATCCTTTCGATGAGCATGAGCAACTGACACAAAGACATGGCCCGTGACTCTCTGCATCTATAACTTTCCTCCTTGGTTGTGTATGAAGCGAAAGTACATTTTGTCATCGATACTTATCCAAGGGCCAAAACAACTCAGGAATGATATCGATGTGTTCCTAGCACCGTTGGTGGAAGATCTAAAAGTATTGTGGAACGAAGGGTGCAGGTATAGGATGCATACAAACGAGAGAACTTCACTCTGCGCTCCTTATTGTTCTGCACCATAAATGATTATCCCGCCTGGTAACCTATCGTGCCATAGTACAAAAGGTGCCAAAGCTTGTACTCACTGCTTAGATGGTACCGAGAGTGTGTGGTGAGACACTCACGCAAAACCGTCTACATGCGTCACCGCCGGTTCCTTCGAGGGCTCACCCATACCGCAAGATGAAGCAACAATTTGACGGAGAGAAGGAAGACGGTTCAGCTCCAAGGCATTTAAGGGGACACGAGGTTTATGATATGGTTAAGGATTTAGATGTTGTCCTCTGAAAGGGACGTAAATTGAGGGCTCATGAGAAGAACACCGGAAGAAGAGATCAATATTTTGGGACTTACCTTATTGGGAGTACCTAGATGTTCGGCATCGCATCGACGCCATGCACGTAGAAAAGAATGTGTGCGACGCTTGATTGGTCTCTTCTCGAACATCCGTGATAAAATAAAGGACGACATCAACGCACGGCTTGACTTGGTGACATGGACATCGGGCCCGAGTTAGCACCGACATGCATCGATAATGGACGAATGTACCTTCCCCGCGTGTTACACTCTGTCCAAGGTGAGAAAACAGAGCGTGCGGTGCTTGCATGGTGTCAAAGTTCCGTCGTTACTCCGACAACGTGAAGAAACTTGTTTCGATGCAAGATTTGAAGTTAAATGGCATGAAGTCTCATGATTGTCATGCGCCGATGACACAAATGCTCCCTATTGCAATTAGAAATATTTTGCCGATCAAAGTCCGAGAGACAATCATGAGGCTATGTTATTTCTTTAACACAATTGCTCGTAAGGTCATCGATCCCGAAGGACTAGATGCTCTGCAGACGAGGTGGTGATGACTCTATGTCACCTTGAAATGTATTTCCCTCCTTCGTTTTCGATATCATGGTCCATCTCATTGTTCACGTTGTGTGGGAGATAAAAATGTACGGCCCGTATTCCTCGTAGCATGTACCCATTTAAGAGGTTCATGGAATTCTCAAGTCCTACGTGACGGAATCGTTCTCGTAGGGCAGCATCGTCGAAGGTTATGCAAGCGAAGAGGTCATTGAGTTTTGTGTCGATTATATGGCTCGATTCAACCGATAGGTGTCCTCAATCTCGCCATGAGGGGAGGTCAAGGGTCTCGAACTATCGGAAGGAAAGCAATCACTCCGTGATATGGACACGTATACTCAAGCCCATTTCACGGTGTTGCAACACATGACCGAAGTGGCGCTTATGTGGAGCAGACAAGGATGTGCTTCGCAATGAATCCAGAGCGCCGGATGTTTGGATCATGAGGCAACACAACCGTTGGTTCAACCAATGGTTGAAGGAGCAAATCGCTAGGAAAATGTGATGTATATGTGAAAATGTGTGATGTAGTCAATTTTGAGATGTATATGTGAAAATGTGTGATGTAGTCAATTTTGAGATGTATATGTGAAAATGTGTGATGTAGTCAATTTTGAGATGTATATGTGAAAATATGTGATGTAGTCAATTTTGAGATGTATATGTGAAAATGTGTGATGTAGTCAATTTTGAGATGTATATGTGAAAATGTGTGATGTAGTCAATTTTGAGATGTATATGTGAAAATATGTGATGTAGTCAATTTTGAGATGTATATGTGAAAATGTGTGATGTAGTCAATTTTGAGATGTATATGTGAAAATGTGTGATGTAGTCAATTTTGAGATGTATATGTGAAAATGTGTGATGTAGTCAATTTTGAGATGTATATGTGAAAATGTGTGATGTAGTCAATTTTCGGATGTGTATGTGAAAATGTGTGACAAAAATGAATGCAGATTGAGAAAATGTGTAAATGAATGCAGCTAGTAGGTAGTTGATCATGAATGCGGATGGTTGGTCGTTGATCATGAATGACTACTGATCGGGCATAGGCTTATCACGCAGCGGTTCTAAGTTTAGAACTGTGCAGATAAGTTTACTATCTCGCATTTGCTCTAAACGAGAACCGCTCGAGATAGTATAAGATTACATGACGGTTCTAAACTTAGAACCGTCGTGATATTCATATCACTGCACGGTTCTAAGTTTAGAACCGCCTGTAATAATCCGCTATATGTACCCGTGTCTAGGGTTTTCCGTGTATTCTGCAGCTTATTCTATATCTAAATCCCGACCGCTCCCCCGAGCCCCTCGCCGCCTCCCTCGAGCCCTCGCGGCCGCCTCACTCGAGCCCTCCCGGCGCCTCACTCAAGCCCGCTGTCGCCTCCTCCTCCTCCTCCGTCCGCTGCCGCCGCCGCCTCCTCCTCCTCCTCCTCCTCCGTCGCCGTCGCCGCCTCCTCCTCCTCCTCCGCCGCCGCCGCCTCCTCCTCCTCCTCCGCTGCCGCCGCCGCCTCCCGAGCCCGCTGCCGCCGCCGCCTCCCGAGCCCGGGCCTCTCCTCCTCCGTCGCCGCCTCCTCCTCCTCCGTCACCAAAACCCTAAGGTCATCAAATCTCTCCCCGAGCTTCATGCTTACTGTTAGGGTTTAGGGTTGATGCTTGATACTTCATACTGAGTGTTAGGGTTTAGGGCTTACTGTTATATGCTTACTGTTATGTATATGGTTAGTTGCTTACTGTTATGTATATGGTTAGTTGCTTATTTATTATGTATATGGTTAGTTGCTTCTTATTATATGCTTACTGTTATGGTATATGCTTACTGTATATTCAAGTTTGTTATGCTTACTGTTATGGTTAGTTGCTTAGTTGCATTCATGTATATTCAAGTTTGTTAATCTTCCATATACTGAGATTGCCTGTGGGATTTACAGTTGCTCGATGATGATAAATTCATATACTGAGATTGGTTCATTCGGTCTTTGAGCTCTAATAGCTGTTATATACAATCTTCCATATACCGAGATTGCCTCGTGGGATTTACAGTTATGGCATGTTATTAAATTGATCATTAGGATTTCATCTTGACAAGTTAAAAGTTAATCATTGTCTCAATATATGCATGCTGAATATATCTTGATCTTGAGATTGTAGAGTTTGTATCTAGAGCTCAAAAGACTGAATTCATTATTTGGCATAACCAATCAAGGAAGAGTATATGATTTAGTAGCGGGACGGCCAAGATTAATCTTGTGCAACCCTACAATTTGAGAGCACATATTCATGTTGAGACTGTATTGATTCTATTATTTGGTTTATAGTATTAGCAACTAAAGTAGGTGCTAAGATAGGCACATCACCCCTCTTTATGTCCATATCACCCTCCTTCTCCCCTCCTCTACTCCTCTCTTCCAATTCAATATGATTACATTCTCATCTTATCTTAATAGACCCACAAAATGAGCAACATGTCACCCGCGCATTCTTCAACATTATCGCCGGGCGTCCGCTCCAACATCAAGACGCCAAGGAAGAGGGCTATCAAAGAAGCCTCAGAGCCGGCACCATCACAATGTAAACGCAGTGGGTCCCTATCCTTCCTAAGCAAGCGGTAAACGATTCGAACCATGGTCGGAATAGTTGCACGAGAACGAATTGAGATCACATACAATTCGTGGAAGAACGTGCTCGACACTCGGAAACGTGAGTCGTGGATCGAAATTTTGGCATCGCTCGAGTTCCCGAAGAACACTTACACGCTGTGGAACGACAAACCTACCAAGCGGCGCAAAGCATGGAAGAACTTCAAGAGCACGCTTGTCGGAAATACGTGGAGACGGACGAAATGCCTTTACTAAATACTCATTCCCGGAACCACAATGGGAAGAGTTCAAGGCGATGAAAACGACCAAGATTTCAAAAGTACAAGTGTGGCGCACAAGGCCCTCCAGCAAAACACGCACCCCTACGCACTTGGCACACTGGGTATGCGGGTAAAATCCCGCAATGGAGGTTGGAGGATGAGTGGTAGCTGCAGAGGACATCGCCCGCCGTTTTCCAATATCCCGATGACCGCGCTGAAATTGATTAGAGCAAGGTCATCTACAATGACATCGGGACGTCTCCTTCAAACCCTACAAACCGCAAGTGTCCCAAATACCGTAAGATATCGATCGAACTCGTAGCTTGTAATTACTCCACAACTTCGCATTTAATTGAAATGACATGTCGTGCTCTTGCGTAAAGAGCCGAGTTTTCAATCTACCGAGGGATCATTCCAGGGAACAAGGGAGAATGATATGCACCCGTGGCCCTGGGAAACAAGGAGCACCCGGGCGCATGAGAGGCCTTGGCTTTACGTTCCCATGGAAACATGGTTTCCAAGATGACTCCGACATGTATCGCGCAGAAGAGAAACAAAGCGAGCGTGACGCATACGCCACGAGAAGAGATCAAGGCATCTCTAAAGAGGAGCTACTGGGTTCGATGGCTGATATAATCGAGATGAGGTGCGAAACAAACAGAAAGTCGCAGGCCGCCATCGCTTGCTGCGCTAAGCTAGCCCGCACAACCGTCCGAGTAGTCAGCGCGTCCAATTCGACGCAAATCCACCAAATTTCCGTGGACGACATCCGGTAATAATTATTACCTCTCGAATGCTTGCTTCATTGGTAGGCCTATTCGAGTAGCTAATTTTGTAGCGTTATGTAGAGTCTCACGAATTGCAAGCTCCAAGTGAGATATGGCGCCGCCTTTGCACGTTGCTTGGGGCCGCATATTCGTCGTATCGGGGCCATGGTGCACGGTCAAGCTTTAGCGCCAGCTTCAAAAGTTAATGTGGATGGTGTGCATGTCAATTTTGAGGTGGTCCCGCCATCAAGCCCCCAACGACGAGATCATGACTCTAGGACAGGCCATCGGAACATTCATCCAAAGGCCCAAACCGACATCTCCTCGAGTCTTCTTCACCGGTGGCGTGACCGAGCAACATGCACGGTTCCATCTCCATTACAACACGATCGGTTCCACCACCGGATCATCGCACCGGTGCTATCTCCACCGGTCATACTCTCGCCAGAGCAACTTGCACTGGTGCCATCTCCATTACAAGACCACCGGTTCCACCACCGATCTCGCACGGTGCTATCTCCACGTGTCCTATTCTCGCGCGAGCAACTTGCACCGCCGCCGATCGCCGTTAAGTCGGCTATAGCCGAGGCGCAAGGCAAGCAAGGGCAAAGCAAAGAAGACCAATGATGATATTCCGTACCTACCTTTGGCCCGCAAATTGTGCTTCACACCGTTGCTCGAGGAAAATACCTCAAAAGCTACCATATAGTTGCACGCAATTGCACATGTGGTATATGCAGCAATCCAATAAGCTAGAGGAGAACGGACTTCAAGTATCACCGCAAATTCACCAAGAAGATTTACACCACGCTTTTCAAGAGTGTATGTTCATGGTCGCCTTTGAGGATTTATTCGATCTGTTCACGCTCAACGCTCTTGACGCCTCAATCATTCGATGCTTTGGGCGCCGTAAGTGTGTACAATCACGCCTCCGTTAATGTCATACCGATAAATGCCATATCTAATTTTTTGCTTTCGTGTATATATAGACACATGCTGATTAAAGCTAGATCATCCAACTTATCGCTTGGTTTCTTGACCCACAATTGGTCGCCAAGGAAACCATCGACTGTGATACACCCTCATCGAGAGGTACATTGCAGCAGGATCATTGGGTTGCGCCAAGAAGGATTATGTACTTATGCCCTTCCTTCGTAACTTTCATTGGATTTTAATAGTAATTGTACCAAAATGGAACAAGGTATATTACCTTGATTCCTAAGTAAGAATAAAATGGACTTCACAGCTCTCACCAAGTAATCGATAGGTAAGCACATATTCCCCATACATATCTACATTGTACTTTCTTTCCTTCCGAATGATTAAGGTTAACTTTTCAAATTACGTAGGCGCTCGCCACCTACATTGAAAAGGAGGTGACTCAAGCGCGGCCAAAGGCCTCACGACACATGTTCAAGATTTTAAGGTATTCGCTATTTCACATTAATTAATCCTATGCAACAGCTTGGTACTAATGCCTCTTGAACTAACACATTCCATTTTTGCAGTGTCACCAAAGAGAGCGGCAACACATGTGGATACTACGCTTGCCAACATATGGAACTACTCCTCGATTCCTCGAGGCTCACCAATCGCAAGGTTTGTCACTCTTCCCATAATTACTTCATACTTAACACGTTGGGATTCGAGGAGAGTTGGCGTACTTTTTGCTGACTCAAGTCATAACGCCAGGAGGACGGTTCCACTGCGCACCATGATTTCTTATTGGTCTTATCACTAAGTGCAAATGCAGTGCACATCTTTTGTAACTGTGCATTTGTTAATAGATATTTCATTTCAATTCAATTAATCGATTTGCGAAATGGATGCATGCTTTATGTTTGTGAAATGAAGTGTGATGTCAATGGGATGTTTTATGTCCGTGAAATGTATCCAAAGGAAATGAGATGTGTGAATTGTATGTTTTTGTCCGTGATTATCTGCTTGTTTCAGAGGGCATGGCTAGCATTTCCGAGGCTAGCTATAAATGTAAATAGATTCTCTGGGAGGAGTATCACAGACGGTTTTCATTAAAACTGCGTGATTATCGATATCACGACGGTTTTTTTAAAACCATCTGCGTGATATCGATAATCACTGCACGGTTTTAATGAAAACCGTCGTGATATCGCATAATCACGCACGGTTTTTAATAAAAATCGCTCGTGATATCGCATAATCACGCATGGTTCGAAAACCGCTCGTGATAACTTGGATTATCATCGACTATAATTGCATTTCGGTTAAAACCGTGCGTGATGACGCTTTCAACCGCCTGTAATGTGGATTTATGTAGTAGTGATCCTGCGGATGGCAAGATTACGATCCTTATGGACAGCGTGTTAGGCAGAGAGAAAATTAAATAGATCGGTAATCCACAATGTAACAGATAGGCTTAGCAATAGCCTTATTGTGCTGCTAACGTGTTGTAGAATTGAGGTCATGCTGCCAACAAACGATCATACAAGAACGAAAGATTTAGGTGTCACTTGGTTGGACTGAAATAAACTAACTTATGGCTGAAATTGCACCGTAGCTGGCTAAAATTATACTATAGCTGATGATATCTTATTTTGGTGTAACTAAATTTTAAAAAATAAAAATAGAAAAAATAGATTAGCCCATCATGGACAATGCAAACGAATACGAGAAAAAAGAACCGAAAAAAGCTCAAAAAAGCCAAAAAACCATAAAAAGACGAAATTTATGAATAGTAAAAAATAAACCAGAAGCTCTAGCTCAAGCCAGTCCCATCTTTCCTTACCCACCTCCTCCGTGTTTGGAAATCCCTCACCATGTGGGATTCAAACACCCATTGCATCATGCCATCCTTCCTTTCTTGCGCCGCATGTACCTTCTTCTCTCACCCAAATCCATGCTAGTGTGAAGTCCGGCGAGCAATTCATGCTCCATTCCTTCCCCCTCAGTTCTCTAAAAGGCCCCCCTGAGCACTCCCTCAACCCGCATCACTTCTCCCTGCTCCCAACTCGCACTCCCAAGCGCTCCTTCACTGTGTGCCCACCACTTCGGCCCTCAGCACCACTCCAATAAGGAATCACCACCATTCTAGCCACCTCTAAGCCCTGCCATCCCTCCATAAAGCTTCACCCTACCCTCACGATCAACTTTCACCCCTCCACTGAGCTCGAGTGCCACCGAAACTACCCCTCCATCGGAAGACCGTCGCCGACCACTGCCCTTCACATCACCTGCCATCTCCATGCACCCTTGAGCTCTGTGCCAAGGTGAAGTTGGTTTCCCGTGTGGCCCTCTCCCTCCCCTCGCTGACCCTCCACTGTGGACCACACCACCGGCGAGCCACAGTCCCAGAGCACCACCACTCACTAGTGAGGCCATGTCAACACATGGTTATGCGTGGCAACCAAGTGGCGCCACGTGCATGCCATGCCAGTGTATAGACGGCCCCATCAGTCCCCATGCTACGCAAACCATGCGCCTGGTCCACCATGGGCTAGCAGCTATCCATACACCCGGTCCAAATACCCAGGCCCACATGTCAGCCTCCTTGTCCTATTTTCTTTAAGAAAGTAATTTGGACGAAAATCAAATTCCCTGATGATGTCATCATGTCGCAATAATCTAGTTTTTTCTTTAGGAAAATAATTTAGCCAAAAGCAATACTCCCTACTAATGTCATAATTCCCTTTTCCTATAGAAACATAATCCCAAAAATTCATTCATTCTCTTTATCTTAGAATTAAATCTTCCAAGAGCTCGTTCCTCTCTGTCCTAGCTCCAATTGAACCCACTCATTTATCTAAATTCATATGAGATCCCAATCTATCCATTTCTACCATCATTTTGAATTTTGGAGTTTATTTGAATTTATTTGGTTTTTTGGTTATTTTCATATGTAGACTGCGATGTTTCCGAGGAGTACTACGTCAACGACTCTCACCAATCCATATAGCAAGGCAAGTTGCACACCTTGACTATATTGGTCCTAGTTTGTAAATAAAATTTTGTTGTTCTAAATTATTCTGCATGCTTATATTTATTCAATATATTTCAATTCTAGTTTTAAATACTTAGTTAATTCCCACTTGTTATGACCTCATCTGACATTGAACACTTAATACCTTTTCACCTTAGAATAAAACTCTAGTTAGTGCTCTACTATTAACTAAAATATTTTGTGAAAATGCTTAGTCATGCTTTGAGATAAGTTTTGGTTGGGATAACCTTTTCACATAAAATGATAAGTTTTAAAATGTATTATCGACTTTGGTGAGTCAAGAAGGATTATGAAATATTTGGCAAAGTAAAATAAAATTTTAGTTTAGACTTAGCCAAATGGTTATGTAGTGGGTGTTTGCTAGCATACGTTGTTGCTCGGTGGCTCAACGTGGGTACTTGGCACAAGGGGTATATGGAAAGTCTATCTAAGTCAATTAAGGACCGATCTGTGAGTTACAGCTACGAAGCCCTATCAGACTACTACAAGGCTGGCATAGGATAGTCCTGGTTAACTGATTTGTGAGTCCCAACCTAAGTCTCCTTATAGGTTGACTGTGAGTATGGTATAGGTCACGAGAAGTCTCACACGGCACAAGAGAACGCCCCGATCTAGAATATTCTTTATTAGGGTGAAACCTGAGTGGAGGCATGACTAGGTTGATAGCTTTGCATTATAAAGGTCTTATCATGATCACTCCACCGCACACCCCAAGGAAGATGATCATGTCTTGCGGGTAATGTTATACCACCTTTGCAGAGTGCATAAACTATCCTGGATAGCCGTGCTTACAGTCATGGAAATGTTGAGTAAAGTTTTTCACTTATTATACTTTGTTTTTCAAAATAGTTTATAAAAAGGCTTATGGATGGATGGATGAATTCCATATACGATCTTTTAGAAATGATGGTCTGGATAAGATACCCATGATTAGCTTAGTATGGGGGATAGACCTACACTAACGATACTGTTTCATGAAAATATTATTTTCACTTATTGTATTAAATTCAACAATTTACATCTACTTAATATATTTATTCGAATGTGGCTTTACACTCAAAATACACAATTATACCTTCACTTGTTAGCTTTATATTAATATTGTATTTTCTATGTAACTTACGGAGTATATTTTTGTTCTCATCCTTGCTTAATTTTGTTGAGTAGAGGAGGAGGACTTTGACTTTGATGAGGATCGGGATGAATAGCCAGCGTCTTACTATCGTTTGCTTGTGGGCAGGCTTATTGGGTTTCTTCTGCTTCAACTTTTTTCTTTCGCTGCTTATATTTAATTTTGACTTATGTGCTATTGATGTAAACTTTGGCCATCAAGCCCATATTTAATAAATATTAGTATGATTGATATTTATTTTTGTTGTCTACTGTGTGTACTAGTTGATTTTGGACTGATGCGATTTATACAGAGGATCTAGAGGTATTTCTCCTTAGTCCTACAACGTAGGTGAAATGTGACACCATCGCACTCCCGGACTACAGCAGGTGCAGGAGAGCGCGGCAACTGCATCGATTGCGACAGGCGAGCGAAGAGCATAGTGGTAGGAGGGCCCTGGTAAGAGTTGTCGCAGTAGTAGACCAAAAGCTGATCGAAGGTAATTAGGTCCACGCCGTAAGGATGCTCTCTAAGGGTGGCGCGGATTAGTGAAACATCAAGTTTCAAGATATGATATTTCACTAAAACTTTTAATGGACCATTTAATCCAGGTTCGACTGGTGGCTTCTGGCTATTGATTTTTGACTAAAAATACATTGTGATGATTGTTGGTTTTTTCTAAATCATTCAATTAAAATATGAGAAAAAAGAAAAACAACGTTATATCTCCACTGGCAATACAAAGGAAAACGAACAAAAAGAAAAAAAAATAAAATTGAAAAGTCAACACGTTCATTATGACTTCTGACTAGCCAAAGCCAAAATGAATCGGCTGAAGGGTCCGTTCATATTAGCTTTTGACTTTGACTTATGAATAATAATAGCTTATAGAAAAAGTGACACTCGCGTGAGATTTTGACCGATATAAATAAACTCACTATATTAAGAACTACAATCAACTAGTAGACCTCATCTTAAAAGATATTTTGTTTAAAAGCTAAGTATTATAGAAAAATTATTTACACTAGAAAAACAGATTTTAGAAATCACTATGGACATGGCCTAAGTCTCGCGCAGAGCATGTGGCTTTTTGAGGGGGAGCCAAGCAAGGATGGTGTAAAATCATTCCTACCAAGTTACGGGTGGGTTCTTTTGGGTTGTTGCTTATGGCTTATGACTTAAATTTTTGAATTCTGTCTATTTGCAAGAGACAGTATATAAAGAAAAATTGTCGTATGTGATTTTGGCCGGCACATCTAAACTTAGTACACTTTTACAATAATCTTCATATTGACTCTACCTTAAAAAACACATGTTTAAAAGCTAGTTGCTGTAGCGTAAGTCATAAGTCACATGTTATAAGTAAAAAAGAAGAGAGCCTACATTTGCGTGGGGCCTTAGACAATGTTGTACCGTACTGTATTAAACTAGTAGACAGATGTACCGGGCTGCGTTAAACTAGTACGTTTCCACATGGGCCATCCGACAATACATGCCAGTACGTGCTTGACCATATCCATGTCCCACTGGCTATTAGCGGCATTGGTACTGATTTTTGATAATGGGTTTTGGTCGTGGTCTATGATTTTTAGTTTAAAAAATAATAGTAGTTGAAGAAGTAATTTTAAGAAGAAAAAATGAAGCATATAAAAAGTAAAGAAAAGACGTATACTTTGAGAAGATAAGTGTTCGTATTAGGTTTTTGTTTTTTAAGCAGAAACCAATACAAATAAAATCATATACTATTTTACAGGTTAGAGCTATAAGAATAGGCTATGAGAGGACTAGAGAGGTCACTTTAAAAAGCTAGATGTTAATATTAATTTTTAGTTTTTTAGATAGAACTCAATAAGCAAAGTTGATACAAATAATGCCATATACTATTTTACAGGCTAGTGCCCTGCTCGGTTGGGTTGAAAAGCTGTGGTTTATGGCTGAAAATACACTATAACTGACTAAAATTTCAATGTAGCTAAAGGTGGCTTATTTGGCGTAATTAAATTTCAAAAAATTAAAAATAAAAAATATGGTAGCTCGTCTCGGACAACGCAAACGAATACAGGAAACAAAGAACCAGCAAAAAAGCTAAAAAAATGAAAAAAAATTAGAAAAAGACAAAATTTATGAATAATGAAAAATAAGTCAGAAATCAGAAACTGAAACTGAAATGAGCGGGGTCTAAAGTTGTAAGGATGGGCTGCTTGCTGCAGTCTGCTACTGTAGCATCCTGAAAATTTCGAATTTGAAAATATAAAGTTCTTAAATTATTTTACAATATGTTTTGTTGAAATTTGGATTTTATGGTCATTTTCTGAATTTTGGTGGAGGATTCAAGAATTTAAGAAAACTTTGAAAGATAAAACTAGTATTAATAATGCCATAAAAGAAAATATGCAAATAGTGGAAACTCAAAAATTCTAAAAGTCAGCTATGAAAAGATGGTCCATAAAAGGGGGGAAAATATACTTGAATTAAAGTATAAAAATTTCATATGGTAAATAACATTATAAAGGGCAACAAAAATAAATGAATAGAACATATAAATATATACAGAGGGCTTAGAAAGATGAGCAAGACACAAAATGTAATTATACAAAAGAAATAATAAATAAATAATAATAAGCATGAAGGAAATATATATACATATATATAAGATGAATGTGCAAATAATATATACATATATAAATACATATATATATATATGAATGAAATAAATATAAATATATACGTACACAAAATAGAAATAAATAAGAATATATATACATGTATATATACCTGTATATACATATGTAAATATATATATATATACAATAAAACAAAAAAGAAAGAGAGAGAGAGCGCGAGGCCAGGCCGGCCACAGCCCGGCCCAACTCCCTTCCCGCTCCTTCCCACATGGCGCACGGCCCAACCCACCTCCATCCGCGCTCACTCGTCGCGCGGCCCCACGCCCGCCCGCACTCCCCCGCCTCCTGCCGCGTGGCCGCGCTGGTTCCCTCCCCTTCCCGCCTTATCCCTCTGACCAGCTGGGCCCCCGCGCCAGCTCCTTTCTCTCCCTCTGCCGCTGGCCCTATCCCTGTGCGCCCTTCTTTCTTTTCTCCCCCATGCGCTACGTTCCATTTCTTTTTCCCTACTCCCTCGTCCCTTCTGCGGCCAAGCTTCATCCGCGTCCCCCTCTCCCTCTTATCCCTGCGCCGAATCTCTGGTGCGCTGCCTCCTCCCTGCTCTGCCACGCGCCGCTCGTCCAGTCACGTCGCCCCGAGTCCCGCGCTGGACATTGCCCTGCAGTTCAACCCCCGCCGCCCGGACCTCCCTCCGCCGCCTGGTCCATCGCGCCTTCCCCGCCCCCTCTGCGGCCATAAAACAACTCCGAGCTCCCCACATGCCCTTACGCCTCCCCCTCCCTCTCCATTTCTCCCTCTCCTTCCTTTCCCCCCACCTTCTCTTCCTCCTCCGCCGTGAGCAACCATCTCTGCAATTTCCGCCGTCGCCCTCACCACCGGCGACCATCTTCAAATTCCTCGCGGCGAGAGTGACTTCTCGACGCCCTCGACCGACGCCACCGCCCCTCCTTTCTCCTAGTCCGCCGGCGACGGAAGCACACCCGCGCCGCCGCCGGTCAGTGCCGCCAGCCCGCCCTAGGCCTTCCCAAGCTCGGCAAGCTCCCCGATGAGTTTCCCCACGGCCCCCTCGTGCTCACCCCTCTCCCCAATTTCATCCTCTCCCACCCTAGAGCCGGCGCCCCGACCCGTCCCCTCCTCCGGCCGCTCGCGCCGACGCCGGCCACACCCCGACGCCACCACGACCCGTGACGACCCCACCAAAGGCATCCCCACAAACCGAGCAATCCATTTTTGCGGAGCTCAACTTCCCTCCGTCCGCTGCTCGCCGCCGGCGAGACTGCCTCCGCCGGCTCCGATACTACTCTGCTTTGCACCCCATCACTACTTAGCTTAAGAATTATGGCGCCCCTTCTCGGTCAGCCTAGAGCTCCCGTCCACTTGGTCAGCCGAGCGCACGCAGTCACCCCTTTGCCTTCGGGTCCTGGGTTTGATCCAGCCAGCCGCACCCTTTTTCTCTCATTTTTATTTTTGATGTTTGTGGTCATTTCCAGTAAGAAAAATCAAGGAAAATAGAGAATAATATAGAGAAGCTAAAAACATTTAATAGGAAGGTAAATAAGATTATTTGAGATTTAAATTTTGGTTAGTTCATATATGAGTAACTCATTTAATTAGAGCCTAGTTACTAATTAAAGGTAGGGTGCGAAAAGTGAGTACAAACCTTGCTTAAGTCCATGCTCTCCTAAAATGATAATTTAATATATGGGGCCTTCCAAACAATATATATGTATATGAATCATAAGACCTTGCATATTAGTAAAGATCATAAAAATTAACCACTAAATGGTTTAGAAGCATAAATGTATATACAACAAGCTGTGACCAGTATAAATAGATTTTAATTCAAATTAAGCTAAGCCTAGTGCAAACTAAGGATACATAAAATGTTGTACCGCAAAATGTTAAGAACCTAGACTTTAAGATTAATTTGGTAAGCTAAAAGTTGTATACCCCGCCTGTGGTATATGCCCTAAACAATATCACTCAACAAAATAATGCTCAGTAAACTTGCACCCAATTCATAAGTCTGACCTAACTCATGGAACTTCCTTAATAAATATAAAAATAGTAGAAGAAGTTCGTAGTAAAAAGATCGAGTCATCGAATTCTACCACCGACCCTGCCTCAAATCACTCGAATCACCTAGTAACTCATAATAAATCTAAATTAAGTTTATTCGGATTTATTTGGATGTCTTGAGTTATTTGCTTTTATTTGGATTCAGTCGTTTGTCGCGTAATTAGAAATTGGGAGTCATGAAGATTCAGTGGATCAAGCGAGATCAAGCTCGAAGTGAAGATGAAGAATAGAAGCTCAAGAGAAAGCATCGTGTGAGCCAAAGTCCGCGGTAAACCGCGCCAGGCGAGTCAATACTTTGATCATGTTGACCCTACATTTTCTGCAAATTATTTTTGTTTAAATTATCAAATTGCATGCTGCTATGTTATATGCAAATACATGTTTAATTTAAGAATCTAGTTATATGCCCATTGTTTACCTTGAATAATATTACACCTTCCTTGGAATATTTGAATGTGTGAACCTTGTCACCTTAGCAAAATTATAATTGTAACATTTCGAAAATAAGTCCCTAATTATACGCCATGCTTAGTACTACCTAGACACTCGGGGGGCGCTAAAATGCCCCAAGCATCATTATCATTTTTAATCATGAGAAACTGGTTTGGGAAGTCATGGTAGTAATGACTGGTACAATTGATATGATTATTTTATACTCCCAAAATCTCCAACTTGCTTAATTATCTGGGCGGATTGGTTCGAGGGTGTGAGTGTGGTGCAGTGGAAGCACAAAGTGGGTAGTGGTAGACCGTCCAGATACCACTAAGGACTGAATCTTGTAATGACCTCCCGTGGAAAACAGTACAACCACAAGCTGGCAAAATGTAGGCAGGGCTAATTAATTTGCATCGACTTAGTAAGGGTTGCACCGGTGTGACCACGGGCGGGTAGAGGGTGGCCACATCCTCCGACGTGACGGCGCAAGAGGAGGCTTCTGGAAGGGTGGTCATACCCCGAAGGAAGTGGAAACCTTAGCGGACGTAACTCTGCTAGGAAAAATGTATTGTAAAGGTCCTGTGATAGTCTACTCAACCGTATGGCTAAGGAATCATGCGGGGCAACGAGTGGATTTATCTCTTATGGGTAAAGTGTGCAAACTCTGCAGAGTCAAAAACTATTCGAATAGCCGTGCCCACGGTCAAGGGCGGACATGAGAACTTAACCGGATATAGTTCTATTTCAAAATGCTTTATGGATGGGATTGGAAAAGTGGAGGGCAGCGGAAAGCCCTGATTTGAGTTGTCCTGGGTGTCGTCCCAGTGGTAATGTAAGCGGTTATAACGCTGAAATATTAGCATATGGTGCGGATACCATGTAATGGTGGATGGAATCTGGATCACTACTATTTCTGCATTCTCTTACACATTATGTCTCTGGTCAAAACTGCTAGGTCTCAGGAAATTTTTATGTATTATATTTCAAATAATGACACTTCTGTTCTTACAAAATAAAATATAGGGGGGAATAAATAGAGTCGTGTGTAAGGAAGATGGATATTTGTAGTAAACACGTAAAGGTATTGGTGGACTCATGTCGAGCATAAAAAGGAATGATAGTGTGGATTCTAGGAGAAATAAATTGGTGGAGCCTAAATGAATATATAAACTAGATAGATGGTTTAAATGATTTTTGGAGAATTAGGGAGTGCAAAGGTAATTGTTGGATTACGACACTGATAACTAATATGAATTTCTTGGAAGATGTTGACAATATTGGGATTAATAAGATTTGATCGACTACTAGATGAGTCAACTGAATTTTTGAAAATTTGAGGTATGATAACAATTCTTGGAGTATAAATTGGTCGATGATAATCTTGGTGGATGTATACTAGTGAATGTAGACCTAATCAATGATATTCTTGGTGGATATATACTAGTGATGCGTAGACTTATCAATGATAATCTTGATGGAGGTATACTAGTGAATTAGTTAGAGATAGATAATGAACGATAAGGTTGATTATTGAAAGAGCAAATTATGGTTATAGATCAATAACAGAAAGGATTGGATTGTTAGGGATTCAGAATACAAAAGATATTGGTGGATAAAATAAATGATATTCGATATATGATGTTGCTAACTGTTTGGAGTTTTAGGCAGCTTTTGATTAGTGGATTATATAAACAATGATACTCGTTGTTTGAGGATTTAGGCAGCAATTGATTAGTAGATTGTATAATTAATGGTATTCGTTGTTTGGAGTCCTATATAGTGATCAATATAGAAAGAGTAAGATCGGTGGACTAATTAAATGATGTCACTCGCTGTTTGAAGTCTTAGACAGCAGCCAATAAAGAAAGTGTATTTTCGGTGGAATAAGTCAATTATGGTAATCGTTGTGTGGAGTTTAGGCAGTAACCATAACACCATGATTAAATAATAATAATAATAATACTACCAAAAGCGATTTTGGCAAATAAAATAACCCGAGCCTCTCCTTTGGTAAGCCATGCATACTATTTATTTACATTCTGTGTATTGGCTCATGAGCACGGTGGTTTGTGCTCACACTCGCTTTCACAACAAATCCGAATCGAAGCGATCACTGCCTCAAAGAACATGATTGGACATGATGGCGAGAAGATGCAGCTTGTCAAGGGCTAGGTCGCAACCTCTAGTTGGTCGCTGTGGGCATGTCCTGAAGGTCCCACTTGCGTGCTTCGTTCTTCCGCTGCTGCAATTTCATGATTTCGGCCTAATCGGCCCATGAGTAAGTCTACTATTATATTTACGTTTCCGTATGATATGTATTTTTATGTTCATTTCTGTATCTGTGAGCATTATCTACTGATCCAGGGAATAGTGCGGTGGAATCACAGATGATTCCAAATTGTAAAATGTAGGTCCTGACAGCTACTATGTCAGACTACGGTTGGTCGATTCAAATAATGCCATATACTACTTTACAGGCTAAAGCTGAAAGGATGGGCTGCTTGCTGTAGTCTGCTACTGCGTCAAACTACGGTTGGTGCCATGGCTCGCCGCCCACCGTGCTCACCACTAGTCTATCACGATCGACGAAGTTGTTGTGCTCGTCTCCGCCTACAGCGGTCTTGGATACATATTGCCTGCTGTAACTATAGTCATCAAGGAGACTATTTTTACATAAACAAAACAGAGTCACTGCAATGTACACTATAATCAACTAGTTAGGATTTATTTGCAATTTATCTAGATTTAGTTAGGATTAGTAGCAAAATGGCACTATGATCAATGATTACGTGATAAACTAGGAAAAAAGGGCATAAATATTACTATAAAATAGGTGTCAATTTGCTAAACTTTATTGTGCCATAGAATATGAAGTTGTCCTTAGAAACTGCATTATACAACGTGAAAGGAATGGTTCATTTATTGTTGTCAATATTTAATGCACAGTTATATGTTAGAATCAGCTATTTACCAATTTAAAATGCTAAAACAATTTGGTTCTATGTTTTAAATAGGAGAAGCCACAAGTAATTATTGGCATCTGAAAAATAGTCGAATCCGATCCGATTTGAGTATAATCTGATCTAAATTTGTATCTGATATTTGTCCGATTCATATTCATATTCGACGTTTATCTAATTTATATTCAAATCTAAAAAAATAGATACAAATATTATCTGAGCAGTGTTCGTATCTGATCCGTTTTCAGACCTGAAACTGCCAGTTCAATTTGTCTAGTAGCTCTGCATTTCAAGTTTTCTTCAGCAAATTCCTACGCAGCAAGTCCTTCCGTTTGTCTAGCACGACTATCAACCAGTATTATTTCTTCACACTTACAAATTAGGCTCATCTGCGTTCTTTGCGGCTAAGCGACTTTTAATTTTTATTACAGTATTTAATTTTCAAATAAAGTATTTTTTTAAGATAAAGTCTACAAGTTAATTATAGTGCACGTTAAAATTCAATATCTATACCAGCCAAAATGGCAAGCAAATATTTTTCTCTATAATCTCTCGTGAATAGTCTAAAATTAAAAATTTTAGCTATAAATTATAAGTCACGGATATAAACCAAAAATAGAAAAGACCCAGAGTATCATAGATTCTCAGCAGTTATCAGTCATCACCATTTGCAACATTTTTGAGCTCCCAAGTGAAATAATACCACGATGGCTGGTTAGTGCGTGGCGAGCACGCTGATCTGCAACCTCAGTATAAGAATGTGTGCTATGGTGTTTGTCCGTTGTAGACTGGTACCACCTTGTTCTCTTGAGAGGATACAGTAGTACCAAATTGATCGAAGCCACTAATAAGATAATGCAGTCCAGGACGAGTCCAGCTGGTGGCAACGTGATATACCTGCTCTGATGGCACTCCACGAGGAGTCCAGCTGGTAGCAACGTGAAATTTTGGGTCAGCCATTTGTTTTCTATTTTTAAAGCGAGCGATCGTGTGAACATGAATAAAAATATTGATAATTTTTTAAGAATTTGTTTTAATAAATTATTTTTAAAAAGATGATAAAAAACTATCTAAATTATTTATTCACAAAAAATCATAACCATAGTCGAAAAAAGAATAAGCCTTTGTCTATTCACTCAAGGCGTTAATACAGATCTCAGCACTAGTTTTTTGTCGTTAAATGATCATCTAATTTCCATTTAATTCGGCATGTTTATTCCTTTTGATTTTTAACTAAAGTGTTATTACAGTGACTGTTAGTTTTTAAAATATTTAATTAAAAAATAAAGACAAAAGAGGAAAAAGATATTGCTATATCTCTACAAATAATATAAAAGAAGAAAAAAGCATATTAAAAAATTAACATGTTTTTAATAATATTTGATTTCTGAAAGTTAAAAACTAGAAATACAAAGCTGTTTGAAATACATCTAAGCAGTCAAAAGAACCCAACCTCTCAAGACACAGCACATAGCCAGAAGCCTCAAACACGCACATCACCCAGTACTCACATCCACTTGTAACTGAGCTCTCAACCAAGCGCACACAACCACCATGGCGGAGGCTGTTGTTGGAGTGCTGATAGGCAAGCTCGGTGCTTCCTTGGCGAATGAGGCAGCAACCTTTGGTGCATCGGTGCTCTTCAAGGAAGCATCTGCCCTCAAGGGTCTCTTTGGCGAGATCCGTGAAGCCAAGGAGGAGCTGGAGGGCATGCAGGCCTTCCTTAATGGAGCTGACAGGTTCAAGGACACCGACGAGACGACTGGCATCTTTGTCAAGAAGATCCGCGGCCTAGCTTTTGAGATTGAGGATGTTGTCGACGAGTTCACCTACAAGTTGGAGGACAAGCATGGAGGTTTCGCTTCCAAGATGAAGAAGAGGATCAAGCATGTCAAGACATGGCGTCGTCTCGCGCACAAGCTGCAAGACATAAAGCTGAGGCTTCAAGGTGCTGATAGGAGAAAGGTGCGCTATGACATGAGAGGGATTGAAAAAGAGGGTGGGAGCAGTGGTCGCTCTAGATCTGCTGATCATTCTGTGTATTTTGCGAGGGAAGAGGATCTTGTGTGCATTAAGAAGAACAAGGACATGTTGATGCATTGGCTCACAGGTGATTTCGAACAAGGGATCAAAATTGCAACAATTAGGGGAATGGGAGGTGTGGGTAAGACCACTTTGGTTTCTCAGATGTTCAAGACGGCAAAAATGGGCTTTGATATTTCTGCATCGGTCACTGTGTCACCAAGTTACCAAGTTGAAGACTTGTTGGAAAAGATCGCCAGAGGATTTGGTATGTCAATTGATGTTGCCAACTCGGAGAAGAGAAGCCTGGTCGAGATCATCCGTAACTATCTGCAAGGTAAAAGCTATCTTTTAATTCTGGATGATGTTTGGCATGTGGACGTTTGGTTTAAGATAAGGAATGCATTTCCTACAGAAAGCATTGGTCGATTTGTTATCACCACTAGAATTCAGGAGGTAGCATTGCTGGCAACTAAAAATTATACGCTCGAATTGGCACCATTAGAAGCACACCATGCGTGGCAGTTATTTTGCAATGAAGCCTTTTGGAACAATGAGAACAAAACATGCCCAGAGGGACTAGAAAATTTAGCTCAAATGTTTGTGGATAAGTGTGGTGGCTTGCCCATTGCTATTGCCTGCATAGGTCGCCTATTGTCCTGCAAACACCCAACTTACTCTGAATGGGAAAATGTATACAAGGAGCTGGAGTTGCAGCTCACTAATAATGCGATCCTTGATGTTAATATTGTTCTAAAAGTCAGCTTGGAGGATCTTCCACATGATTTGAAGAATTGTTTTTTGCACTGCACAATATTTCCAGAGTATTATTCGTTAGGAAGAAAAAGGCTAATCAGGCATTGGATCGCAGCCGGCTTCATTAAAGAAACAGGGAGCAAAACAGTGGAGGAAGTGGCAGAGGGCTACTTAAATGAGCTTGTAAACAGAAGCCTACTGCAAGTGGCCGAGCGGAATCTATTTGGTCGAGTTAAAAAATGTCGAATGCACGACATTATTCGTTTTCTTGCTCTTTCCAAGTCAAATGAGGAATGCTTCTGTCAAGTTTACAATGGCTCAGGCACATTTTCCACGGAGAACACGCGTCGCTTATCAATCCAAAGTACAAGCATCGAGCAACTGAGTGCACCTAGTCTCCGCTCTCTCTATGTTTTCAGGGGAGATCTGAGAACTGATTCACTAGAGGCTTTCCTCAAATCTTTCAAGTTGCTGTCTACATTAGATCTGCAAGGTGTTCTAATCAAGAGGCTACCAAAGGTGGTGTTCAACTTGTTTAATCTGCGTTTTCTGGGTCTTCGGGAAACTCATATTGAATATCTCCCGAAAGAAATAGGAAGGTTACAGAACTTGGAAGTCCTGGATGTTTACAACGCTAAGCTATTGGCTCTTCCAGTGGAAGTGGTCACACTTCGTAAATTGAAATACTTATATGTGGTTACTATTCCAGAGGAAGCTGACGACAGAGTAACGTCCTTTCATGGGATACGGGTGCCGGATGGTATAAGGAACCTCACTGACTTGATGTCCCTCCAACTTATTGAAGCCAACAGTGAGATTTTGTGTCATGTTGGATGCTTAACCAAGTTAAGAACTTTTGCTATCACTAAAGTCAGGAGTGAACACTGTGCTGATTTGTGCTGTGCGATCACGAAAATGGTTCATCTTGTTCATGTTACAATCATGGCAATTGATCAGAACGAAGTGCTGCAGCTAGAAGCACTTTGTTTACCTCCAACTATTTCAAAAGTTGATTTAGCAGGGCAGCTAGACAAAAAATTTCTATCCCAGTTCATCTCAGCCAGTTCAAAACTTATTAACCTCACCGAATTAAATTTGGCCTTCTCCAAACTCGATGAAGACTCTTTTCCTTGCCTCTTGGGTTTGCATAGCTTAGTTCTGCTTCACCTTAGCAAGGCTTATGAAGGAAAGGAGCTACACTTCGATGCAACCTCACTTCCGAAACTCAAATTACTATCAATATGGGATGCTCCAAATCTTAACAAAGTTTCAATCGAGCAAGGTGCGATGCAAAATCTCATTAAGCTATTTCTCCGGGACTGTCCAGAATTGAAGGATCTTCCTGATGGCATCGAGCACCTTGGAACCCTCGAGTACCTAGATCTGCAAGAAATTTCCAATGAGCTCGGAAGGAAGCTCCGGCAAAAAGGAGAATCACATGAACACAATGAAGATCGGATGAAAATTAGCCACATCAAATGGGTTAAAATTATTTAAGAGTGATTAAGAGGACCATATGGGATAGGACCTTAGTGACTACCGGCAGGGTTGCTACTTGCAAAGGTAAGAGTTTGCGTAGATGAACGCCTTGTTGTTCTGTCGTCATGTAATATCTTTTACTAGATGACGCTGTGTTTCCTTGTTTGTAAGAAAAGTGAAGCACTTCATTCTTTTTTAAGTCAGCATTCACCGTTTTAGTGCATTGTTTTCTTATTTCTTGAAAGAATTAAAAAATATTTACTTGTGAATGAAACTATCAACTGTTCATGGTTTTGATTTTAATTTGGCATTTAGCTATACTTACACATGAGCAATGAACACGTATGAGGTGCACGTGTAAGAACAGTTTGTGTAGTTCAGTTCCGGTAACTGTTTGTGTAAGAATTATTTTCTTATCACCGATTTCAGCTCCGTCCAGGTGCTGTGGAAGTAGAAACTGCATTGTTCTTTCTTTGAAGCGTGGAAGGAATGTGATAATCACTTTTGCCTTCTTACTGCTTGCATAGGTATTGTTCTAGTGCTGTTGCTTTGGTGGATGACACGGCGCAAAACAGGAGGAAGACATTTTCCCCCACACCCAAGAGCACTCATGCCTGTTTTCCTTACGCGTAGAAAACAGAAATAGTGCTTATATTTCGAGCTGTGGGAACAGCGAATGCAATTAGCCAGTGGAATTTTTGCACTAGGCATTACGATTTACCGATTGTGGCATGTTGTTCGCGCTTCTACTTGTGAAGAATTTTTTTTGTACTTGTGAAGAAATTTGTGCACTTCTATTTATGGAGAAATTGCTGACCGATTTTTGAACATTTGAAGATCCGACACTTTGTAAAGGATGTGATAAAACTAGAAGTTCTTCGAGTATTATTGAGCGAGCCTACGGCTGATACATTTTTTTTTCTGTATGCATGGCAGTGCATGATGCCTTGCATTGGTAGCCCGGAACACTTGACAGGCAGCAACACTGAGGAGAATAGAATTGCAATTGCAGCTGTTGTTCGGTGTCATACTACTTTGGCATGGTAACACCAGAAAATCGTTTGAAGGTACTCAGCTCGGGAACTCTGACAATCTTGGTAGGTTGGCAATCAAACAAATTATTGCGACAAGATACCATAGAAGATTTTGCTGACGATACTGAAGAAATGAACCCGTTTCTGTCTAGTTTGCGTTTTAGCTGTGCCCTGCTTATGTACTGTTTCATAGATTCTGCTTGTATGCTTGTAAATCTGTAGCTCAGTTCCGGTAACTGTGTGTGTAAGAATTATTTTCTTATCACCGATTTCAGTTCCGTCCAGGTGCTGTGGAAGTAGAAACTGCAATTTTCTTTCTTTGAAGCGGGGAAGGAATGTGATATTCACTTTTGCCATCTTACTGCTTGCATAGGTATTGTTCTAGTGCTGTTGCTTCAGGTTATTGGTTCGCTTTGGTGGATGACCTGGCGCGAAACAGGAGGAAGAAATGTTCCGCACACCCCAGTGCGTGAACATTATGGCTAGGTAACGCACTGTGTGCACTCATGCCTGATTTCCTTATGCTTAGAAAGCGGAAATATGGCTTATATTTCGAGCTGTGGGAATAGCGAATGCAATTAGCCAGTGGAATTTTTGCACTAGGCATTATGATTTACTGATTGCGGCATATTGTTACCGCCTCTACTTATGAAGAATTTTTCAACTTATGAAGAAATTTGTGCACTTCTATTTATGAAGAAATTGCTGACCGATTTTTGAACATTTGAAGATCTGACACTTCGTAAAGGTGTGATAATTCTAGAAGTTGTTCGAGTATTACTGAGCGAGTCTACAGCTGATACATTTTTTTTTCTGTATGCGTGGCAGTGCATGATGCCTTGCATTGGTAGCCTGGAACACTTGACAGGCAGCAACACTGAGGAGAACAGAATTGCAATTGCATCTGTTGCTTGGTGTCATACTAGTTTGGCATGGTAACACCGGAAAATCGTTTGAAGGTACTCAGCTCGGGAACTCTGACAATCTTGGTAGGTTGGCAATCAAACAAATTATTGCGACAAGATAACACAGAAGATTTTGCTGACGGTACTGGAGAAAGAGGAAATTTTCTATCATCTCATCTAGCAAGGGCAATGATGGATAGCAAGGCCCCACAGATGAGAGCCAAGAAATGAAGCCAGGATGATGGCCATCGGTTGTGTCGGCCGTCTCGTCTCCTTCCTCGCCTGTGAGATATTGGCCTATGGGCGGTCCTACGATGGCAGAGCAAGAATGCACAGTATGGCCACTGGGCGACGCACCACGCCGTGCCGCTCGCGCGCAGCCGCTGCACGCGGTGGTGCCAACGAGTGCCAAGATGTGTATGGCACGCATGCGGCTTATCGCTTGCGACTTCTTTTGCTTTACTTTTGCTCAGCAAATATATGGGTTCGTTGTTAGTTTGTCGGGATCTGGAACTTGCATTCTAAATCCTACATGTATACTATATTAGTCCTATGATCAATGATTAGTACGTACATTCAACACCATTCATATAACATTCATACATAATAAATTTAGAATAAGTAGTGCATTTAGGTAGCGAATAAGCCTACATGACAGAGTTTACAATACTAGAACCAACTGGCCAAATAAAACATACAAATACAGAGTTAGCAGAAGCGAAAGATAAATGACGTGCCAAAAACCAGCAAGTATGCTTCATCTCAATCACAGACAATTGACTAGGGCAGAACACTAAAAATTGGTATCTTTATCACCAAAACCTGCTTCGTAATAATACCCGCAAGACGTGTCTTCTTCATTCTGTGAATATGTTCAACAAGCAATGATTGAGAACGAAAATCATACTCCGTAAGATTTTTAAGTAAAGATATAGGTTGAGTTAAAATAGTTGTCTAGTCTAGCTTAATTTGCGAACATAAATCAATTGAAATGACGAGTAATAGATTACAAACGGAAGTTGCAAGTACATTTAAATTTAATAAGTAAATAATGGCAAACCATAAATTACATAATTTAGAATAAGTGGCTTGCTGCTCGAGAATCTCAAAACCATGCATAATCATGCCGAACCAAACTATGCATGGATATATTATGCATAACTTTCCAGAACCATTTTGTAAAACATAAAACTACTTACGGTGGGATTTCACCAAGCTTTGTCCATAACTGGGACACAGCTATTTAAATAGATTCACACTTTGTAGAGATTATACATTTTACCCATACGACATAAACATCACACCATGTTATACATATCACGCGATACAATTGGTATCGATTTGAGAGTTCATGATGAAGCTTTTACATTACCAATTCTAACAACCATTGTGCTGTGATTACGTTCTTAGGACAGAGAGTGCACTATAGCATCCTAAGACTCATATGGTATGCCGGGTACCTTCCGTTACGGGCAAAGTCCTTTCGAAATGGAGTCAACACTATCCCAAGAATCAACCTACAATCTATCATCTCAGTGAAGTTGCTAGTCCTAGTAACTTATTATGCTAAGACCTTCCCATAAAGGTACGTACGGTTATACAACTGTACATGGGTCTATGGCACAATATGATTTGGTCCTTTATGACCCGGGCGAGACATCCACAAACCACATTTTTATGCGAACAGCACCGATCTTCACAACCACTCGCCGAAGTTTAAACCATGTTTTTCATTTTCTTTGCTAACCAAAATAACAGAGGTAAACTCCTCTAGATCAATTCTTGAGTATCTCCCATTTTGAATATTTTGAACCATTTCCAATCTAGCATATCTAGTACCGTTATGAGTATGGCTAAACATCAACTATTACATTTAAATTACTAAGTTCCACATTTTAGTACCAACGAGTATTATTTCTATTGTGGCTGTTGTGGTTACAGATCAAACAGAGAGAGAGTGTGGTAGTGGAGAGTTGAGTCAAATGAATGGCTTGAGCCTTCTTTCCTGTGGCCTATGCCACATATATATTCATATGTGGAGTGTTTGTACAGTTATACCCTTGCACATGAGTATTTCCCTTGGGGGCTCTTATGTCATTACACATGTCCTGTTTCGGACCTAATAGGCCTACTGGGCTTAGGTGGGGGCCACCCCTACAACAGGAGCCTCTCATGATGAAGGGCTTCACGGGCCGAAGCCATGCCGCTGAGTCCTTTGGCCCCCTCCGTCCCATCGGCCTGTGATGCTTTGATGACTTGGATAGTTCGCACGTCTCTTCGGGTCCTGAAGCTCGCGCGGCCTCGAGGCCGAAGGCACTGGGAAGTCCGAAGGCTTCGACGGGGCCAAGGTCGTGCTTGCGCAAGGCCCGTCGCCCGCACCCTGGGCGGGCGCGGCTTCGAGGCCGAAGACGCCGAATAGGCCGAGGGCTTCGACCGGGCCGGGGTTCGGGCATGCCCTACCTCACGCCCCAGACATTTACGGGCAAAGCCGACTTGGTCGGCTGCCCTTGGCGGCCGAGTCTCGGGAAATGCGTTCGCGCGATGTGGCGCCAGCGCGGGAAGACGGTTGCTTGGTCTGGGAGTGCGCTTTAATGACACACGAATCGCGCGCGCCTTTGTGCGGGTAGGTGGCCCGCTGCCCGCCGCCCGCAGCGGATGTGGACACGTGGCCGGCTGTAATTGGAGCGTCGTGGGGTGCCAGCGTTCCCACAACCACGGCCGTTCGCCTTTTCCCCAGGAAACGCGACCACGCGGCGGGAGTGTATGGGTGCATTGGGCGCGGAGCAGCCACCTGCCGCCGCCTGCCGCAGTTTCCAGCGGTTGCACTGCCCGATCGTGGGTAGCCGAACCGCTGTCATTCTGTCGCTCGATCTTCTGCCTGTAGGGGAGACGAGGGGCTTTATAATCCGCCCCTGTGGGCATGCAGTCGTTCCCCTTGGCTGCTTGATTGCTTGTGCGTTCCTTGTTATTCCTCTTGCACCCCATGCTGGTAATCTTGCCTCCGCTCCCGCCCGCCGCCGTGAGAGAGATGGCTGCGCGCGACGACCTCCTAGTTAGCACGGGTGCCGCCCTTGACGACCCTGCGCGTCGCCTTAGCGAGAGCGCTTCGTCTAGCCAGCGGTGCCTGACGCCACCACCGGCGGAGTACCGCCTGGTTCCGCGTGACAGGAAGCAAACTCCCCAGCACTGGGATGCCATGAAAAGGTCCAAAGGTCGCTGCTCCCGCGTGCTGGGGCGGAGCCGCGTCACGGAGGAGACCCTCCGGACCCTTCTGCAAGAGAAGAAATTGGAGGAGCGTGCCGGGGCTCGCCTACCCGGGCGTGACGAAGCGGAGCCAAACCCGCGGGAGTCGGAGGCGATCGTCTTCGTGGTATTCTTCGACGCTGGGCTCCGGATCCCCGCAACACACCTTGTTTGTGAAGTGCTGCGAGCATACGGGTTGGAGCTGGCGCAGCTAACTCCGACCGCGATCGTACGGTTGGCCATCTTCACGTGGGCGATGCGGACGGAGGGTACTCGCCGTCGCGCCGAGCTGTTCGCCATTCTGCACGACGCGCGGTGCCACCCGAGAAGAGTAGAAGGTGGGCTTACTCGAACTTCGGCGGCGTGGACTTCGTGCTGAGGCCGAATGCGCGCTTTGTTTCCGCGTTGGCTATGCGGGAAAAGTGGAGACCGGCTGACACGGCGGTGGTTCTACTACACCGTGGCGAGCACGCAGCGGACTCGGGCCGTGGAGAGCCGATATCGCTCGACCGGTGTCCAAATGTGACGCCTCGGCTTTGGCGACGAGCAGCGAGCACGGAGGCTTGCCGGGTCGCCTCGGTTCAACATGCGTGACCTCGCGAGGAGTTCACCATGTACGGATATCCCGCTTGCTTGCAATCGAAATATGAGCGGCGAGGCCCGATCGGAAGGACGGCATCCACCTGGGGTGTCTTCGCTTCATAGGCCCTCCGCGCCCGTAAGTGTCCTGCGATATGCCAAGTGTCGCGTGGGTGGTTGCGGACCCCTAGATATGACCCTCCGCTTGTGCCTGCAGTACGTCGTTTGGAAGATGCGGAGTGCGCCGTAGCTGCGATACTTGGGCCGTACACGTGCTTGATCGTGCAAAAAATAGCACACCCGCAAGTGCACGGGCTGCCACTGAAATAGCGGCGAGTGTCGTGTTCTCCACAGGGACTAGACTAAGGCTACCGGTGCTCAGCTAAAGCTAGGTCAAACGAAACAGGGGAGAAAACTAAACCTACAACGACTACTGAAGCAGTCGAATGAACGAACTACCGAACGAACGCTAGCTCGCACGGACGAAACAACTAAAAACTAAGCAAACGCACGATCTAAACGACGACGGAACGAACGACCGTACGAATGGACGTCGTACGACCGAACGAACAACACGATGACTGACTACATGAACAAACACAACTACCGATCGACGATCTAACTAACTACCGACCGCTAGACAGCAGGAGGAAGTCGAGAAGCACAGGGAGAGTCTAGAAGCACGGAGGGAGTCTAGAGAGAACGAGGGAGAAAACGGTCGACGACTAACTAGACGACGACGGCAGGGCAAACAAGTGACTACGACGAACGCACGCACGACTTCGCTAACGACCAACCGCGCAAAGAAGAAAGGGGGAAGGTCGAGAAGCACAAGGGAGGATAAAGAAGCACTAGAAGGGAGTCTAGACAGCAAGGAGAGGGAGACGGGCGCCGCCTAGCTAAATCGCTCCACAAACCTAAGGATATCCACAGATACTAACACCGACAACTAACACAACCCACAAGCTAACATAACAAACTCTACTAATACAAATCACGATTGGCACTATGAAAACACTACTAAACTACTAACAGAACACACATTTCACAATTATCACAAAGATATATCACAAATCTCGGATGACAATCCACAATTCATCAACACATTGCAACAGAATATATAGCAATTCGAACACTTTAATAGAGCATGAATACAACCACCGATCACAAACATCACGGTGCCAAATTAACAAACATCACGATCTCAGTTAACGATTAACATTCATAGCGCATTCCGATCAAACATCTCAAAATCAAAGTGCACAATTAACAATTACTTGATAACAAGAATAATGAGCAGCAAAATAAAATAAAGGAGAAGAATTTGGGATGAACCGAAAAGGGAGAAGAAGCAGAGCAGAGGTGGAGGCCGTCGATGAAGTGGAGGAAGTAGGGGTTGGTGAGACGCCGGCGGTGAGGGGGCGCTGATGGAGGTCGGCAGTGGAGATCGGCTGGGGCGGTGAAGAGGTTGAAGTCGTCGCAGAGGGTGCGGCTGTCGGTGCTGATGTCGGTGGAGACGTCGGCGGTGAAGGGGAAGAAGTCGGGGCGGCGGTGCTGTCGGGTAGCAGGGGGCGCAGTAGGAGGCGAGGAGAGGGCGGCGGTGTGGCGGATCTGGACGGGCGGTGGATGGAGAAAAGAGGGGGCGGCGGCGCTCTGTTGGAGAAGGGAGGCGTGGAAGTGGAAGTAGATGGGGCGGCGCGCCGACCGGAGGTAGAGAAGGAGGGAGGAGAGGAGAGGCAGCAAGTGGGGAAAAAGGGAGGCGGCCGGAGACGGAGAGAGGAGGAAGAGCAAGCGGCGGCCGGAGTAGAGAGGTGGCGCGCCGGAGGAGCAAGGAAGTGGCGGGGCTAGTGGAGGAGATGAGGACGGCGGCGGTCGGTGGTAGAAGAGCAGGGATGCGGTAGCGCGCCGGAGTGGTGAAGAAGGGGGGCGGCCGAGAGAGGTGCTGCGGGGGCAGAGCAGGAGGAGAAGGCAGCGCGGAGGTGGAGGAGCGGCGGGATGATGCGGATGGAGAAGCGGCGAGTAGAGGGGTGGACGCACGGGTGGAGGAAGATGGCGGCGGTGGAGAAAGAGGGGGGAGAAGGAAGGGCAGCCGGATGTAATGGAAGGAGGAGATGGAGAGCGGCCGAGAGGCGGTGGCGGTGGCGATCCGGCCTGGCCTCGCCGCCGGCCGAGTAGAAGAAAGGGGAGGAGAGCAAAAGGGGGCTAGGAAGAAGAAGCCAGGCTCAAGCCCTCTCACAGGCGGCGGCGGCTGGATGAAGGGGATTTTGGAAATTTGCGATTTAGCTCTCGAAACTTTCTAGGGTTTACAAACAGATCCTTCCCCCATCTCATTTCTTCTATTTTGGCCCTCCAGAGTCCAATTTCAGCGGTTTGATCCTATGCATCCGTGACAACGCGCACGTCCGTATGGAGCGTCCCAAATGCCAAATTTATCGTTTATGCGCCTCGCTCGCGCCGGTGAAAAAGCACAAAAAATGTAAAATGATCCAAATTGAGCAATTAAATATAGAAAAGCGTGTAAATGATGATAATTGGTCCTGAAATGCGAAAAATAATGGGGCAAAATGACAGGTAAAAGTATGTAAAAATGACGCATGTCATACCCCCAAGCTTTAAACGTTTACTTGTCCTCAAGTAAATGACATGAAATTATCGAACCCGGACAACAAGTCATGATAAAAGACTAGATAAATGTATGTAATAAGTCAAGAGGCATACAACAATGGAAAATGAGATTATCTAACTCGAGTTTTGAGGACCATCCAAGATGAGAATGAATATCAAGCAAAGATACCAAAGTGATAACTATAGCATTTAACCAAATCGAGTCACACACAAGTGTTGAAATGCACTAAGTGATCACATGTATCCAACCAAAATTGCAAGGCATCGGAACTAGGTATAACATCAAGAATGAGCATAGCAAAGAGTCATGCTAAGGCATATACTATTTGAGACAAAGAGACTAATACTCGCATGACATTTATGAAAAAGTCCACACTTGAGCCATGATACCTAATTTTTGTTGATTTTTAGCAAATTTTAAAACACACATTGGGCACAAGTGCCACTTATTCCAATCCTTGGGCAAGCTCGCCACTTATTCACACATTCAAACTTCGATTGGGCAAAAATGCCACTTATTCAGACGTTTGCAAACCAATGTGACAAGGTCACTTATTCAACTCACTCACACATTGCATCACAATTTTTTTCTTTTTTTTTGTTTTGATTAAGCATCTTTAACCGGTTTTCATTAAGCTAAGTAACACGTGTCTCGAGACATTGGTACCTAGATAAATCAACCAAGTTATTGGCTCAAGATAGGACTACCCCTTTCACAAATTTTACATTCAAGCAAAGTATCAATATCTAAAATAATATATACCAAAGCATGAAACTAAGATATGATCATTCAAGAGGCGATGACTAGAACCAATTCAATCCGCAAATGGTCAAGACACATGCGTAACTCGCAATGAATCAAATGCTATAGGATCACAAGGTTACTAAGCACATCAAGGATAGTAAACAAAGCTCAAGCTCTATATGATGCCAAGTGACTTAAGATATACAAGGAACTAGTGACAATATAGCTCAATTAAGAAAATTTTGACATGACCTTTCTTGATCAATAAGGCATGGGCTCACATGGCTAACATATACAATCAAGCATAACATGAGAGCAATAGTAAAGGTCATACATCATCAACACAAGCATAATATGAAGCATATGAATGACCAAATATCATCAACTACACGACAATAAGCTCAAATGCTCACAAATATAATACAAACATGCTAGAACATCATCCATACACATACAAGTCCCCCCAAGCTTAAATTGAGCAATGAATCAAGAATGTGCTTAAAGGGGTAAGAAACAGCTCACCGGGCGTATATGGTGCAATGAAAGTGACAAATCATCCCATGGCTTCTCGCACATGCAAGGATGAGGATCTAGCACGGGACCTAAAATAAAAAAGAAAGAAAAGAAACCAACAAACACTAACAAAAGGAATGCAAATAAAAGGAAAAAGGGATGCCTATTTGGATGTAGCGGGAGGAGGGCTAAGGACGGGACATGGAAAAGGCACATGTCCGCCCTCCTTATGAAACAACATGCCTTGAAATCCACCGGGATCCCAAGGGATGTCGACTCGAGTCAAGTTCACTCGCAGTCGCTGTTACAAAAGCATAACCCTGCAAATAGACTCAAAAACATGGCAAGTATGTGTGATAGGGTTGACACCCTCTAAGTCATCAATCGAATATCCAATCATGTAGGTATATCGATAAAGTACATCATGAGGTCTATCAGTGAGATGAGCACAACTAGTAATAGCATATGTCTCGTCTGAGCCAAGGAAATCAAACCTGAGGTGGTCGGGGAAGAGTTTCCATACTACACAAGTGTAGGCGAAAGAGAATATATGGTAGTAGAAACCTCCAGAGGGGCGATGTCGACGAAAGAAGTAGCCGGTGGTGGATCAATAGAAATGTGCTCCTCCTCGACATCGGAAGCAGCCCCCTCATCAAGATGTGGAACCTCAGAACTCAAAAGCATATCCATAATGAACTCATCGTCATCTGGCACAAAGCTCTCATCATCTATATCTAACTCATCACAACTCAAGAGTGAATCTACCGCAAACTCATCCTCATAATCAGGAGTAGCCACGGAGGCTTCACCTACGACGCCTAAGGCAAAACGGCCTTGGGTGCAATCGCCGCCATCTTCCCGGGGCCGATTCAGTGTGGCGGGCCCGATGGATCGCGGCCACGACGGCTAGCGGGATGCTTCGGCCGGGAGGTTGTCGCGCCTCAGGCCAGCGGGGCGCTCCTAACCAAGGTGGAGGTCGCGACGGAGGTGACCGAAGGTAGGCGTAGTTCGTTTTCGTCGCGCGACTTCGCGAAACTCTCCCCGATTTGCTTGCTTATTCCGTCGACGCCAGGCGAGACAGGGTCTCCTAAACGAGGGCAAGAATCGAGCAATGGGGGGCCCCGCGATGTCGCCGGCCTGATTGAGCCGGGGCCTGTGTTCGCCCCAACTGCTCCGGAAGACATCGGCGGGGCGGAGGGCTCGGCGTCTCGACCGTACCTCGGTGGGAGCGCCGCGCTGGAACGAGGTGGCGGTCTGTTGGCGCCGCCTAGATCGGCAGCGCTGCACTCCTGCGGGAGCGACCTCTTGGCGCTCGCGTTGGGGGCCTCGAGATGAGGTAATGGTCTCGCTCGCTGCATACCCTTGCTTATCGATAGGTAAGCCACGCTATACGCCATGTAGGCGCTTGCCATTAGCAAAGCCCTTGAAGAGGCTCGCGCCGCGGCGGAGGATCTTGGAGGACCAGCTGCGCGTGGCGGGCACGCCAACGCCACCAAGGACGAGGTCATTCAGTGCGATGGCGGAGCGGGGCGAGGCCGTTGCCGACGCACAGTTGGTGGGCAGGAACGCGAAGAACGCGGCAGTAGCCGCACACCTTGCGATGGAGGCGGCCCAGCGCACCGCGACGGAGGAGCGGACCGCCCTTCTTCAGCAAATCTCCATGCTGGAGGCGGAGAAGGAATAGCTTGCCGCCTCCGTTGCGGAGAGGGCGCTATGTTGGGATAATGCGTGTTCTTCCGCGTGGAATGCGATGGAATCCTTGGAGCGGGCCCTCCGGGGGCTGTGTGTGCACGTGGAGGACGCCACCCATGGCCGCCAAGACCTGATGGAGACGCTTGGGCGGATCGAAGAGAGCTCGAGCGTTGCCCTTCCTGGCGCCAAGGCTTTCGGCACGCACAGCGGCTATATGAGTGCTGGGCTTGCGCTCGCCCTGCTGCACGCTGGTGGGTGCGAGCATGTCGATGAGCTGGCGAACCCTCAGCTCGACTTGCCTACCGAGCTCGAGGTGATATCTGATGCCGTTCGTGCCACTGAGCCCGCGACCCGAAACTTTCATGACCGGCTTTGGAATTATGTCGGGGAGGGGGCCGCCGCGGTTGCTTTGCGGCGCACGTTGCGGAACGAGGGGGACGTGCTTCGCTGGCTCGAAGAGGTCCCTCGGCGCGGCGCAGGCGACGCGGGCGCTCGGCGCGGCGAGGACGGGCGAACTCATAGGAATAGTTAGGTGTTGGCGCATTCCATGCCACGCGTGTGTCCGCTTCTAGAATGTAACTGTCTTGTTGGGGCCAAACAACGATCTTCCCATGTACTTGTTGTTATGTAACATGTTGCGAGCCGGGGGGTCGTGCAAGGCGCAGGTATCGTGTCGCCCCCCGTTCTGGTATGAGCAACCGAGCTTGCGAACACTGTGCGTCTCGGGCCCCAGACTAACCGAGGTAGATAGTGCCCGCGTTGGTAGAGGATGCGTGGGATCGGCATCCACGTCGTGTTTATAGTCCGGAGGAGTACGCACTGGGGCGACGCCCATGCGTGCACGAGGTTCACGTCTTGTTTATACTCCGTAGAGTGCGCAGGAATAGCATCCGCGTCTTCTTTATACTCCGGCGGAGTGCGTGGGATATACATCAACGTCTTATTTATACTCCGAGGAGTACGCACTGGGGCGACGCCCATGTGTGCGCGGGGTTCGCGTCTTGTTTATACTCCGTAGAGTGCGCAGGGATATCATCCGCGTCTTCTTTATACTCCGGAGGAGTGCGTGGGATATACATCCACGTCTTATTTATAATCCGTAGAGTGCGCAGGGATAGCATCCGCGTCTTCTTTATACTCCGGAGGAGTGCGTGGGATATGCATCCACGTCTTATTTATACTCCGAGGAGTACGCACTAGGGCGACGCCCATGCGTGCGCGGGGTTCGCGTACTCCTGGCGCTAAGGCTTTCGGCACGCACTGCGGCTATATGAGTGCTGGGCTTGCGCTCGCCCTGCTGCACGCTGGTGGGTGCGAGCATGTCGATGAGCTGGCGGACCCTCAGCTCGACTTGCCTACCGAGCTCGAGGTGATATCTGATGCCGTTCGTGCCACCGAGCCCGCGACCCGAAACTTTCATGACCGGCTTTGGAATTATGTCGGGGAGGGGGCCGCCGCGGTTGCTTTGCGGCGCGCGCGCCGCGAACGAGGGGACGTGCTTGGCTGGTTCGAAGACGTCCCTCGGCGCGGCGCAGGCGACGCGGGTGCTCGGCGCGCGGGGCGGGCGAACTCATAGGAATAGTTAGGTGTTGGCGCATTCCATGCCACGCGTGTGTCCGCTTCTGGAATGTAACTGTCTTGTTGGGGCCAAACAACGATCTTCCCATGTACTTGTTGTTATGTAACATGCTGCGAGCCGGCGGGTCGTGCAAGGCGCAGGTATCGTGTCGCCCCCCGTTCTGGTATGAGCAACCGAGCTTGCGAACACTGTGCGTCTCGGGCCCAGACTAACCGAGGTAGATAGCGCCCGCGTTGGTAGAGGATGCGTGGGATCGGCATCCACGTCGTGTTTATAGTCCGGAGGAGTACGCACTGGGGCGACGCCCATGCGTGCACGAGGTTCGCGTCTTGTTTATACTCCGTAGAGTGCGCAGGAATAGCATCCGCGTCTTCTTTATACTCCGGAGGAGTGCGTGGGATATACATCAACGTCTTATTTATACTCCGAGGAGTACGCACTGGGGTGACGCCCATGCGTGCGCGGGGTTCGCGTCTTGTTTATACTCCGTAGAGTGCGCAGGGATAGCATCCGCGTCTTCTTTATACTCCAGAGGAGTGCGTGGGATATACATCCACGTCTTATTTATACTCCGAGGAGTACGCACTGGGGCAACGCCCATGCGTGCGCGGGGTTCGCGTCTTGTTTATACTCCGTAGAGTGCGCAGGGATAGCATCCGCGTCTTCTTTATACTCGGAGGAGTGCGTGGGATATGCATCCACGTCTTATTTATACTCAGGAGTGTACGCGATGGCGGCGCCCATGCGTGCGCGAGGTTCGCGTCTTGTTTATACTCCGTAGAGTGCGCAGGGATAGCATCCGCGTCTTCTTTATACTCGGAGGAGTGCGTGCGAGGCGGACCTCGGCGCTCGTCTTATTTAGAGTGCATGGAGTGCACGCGAGGCGAGCCTCCGCGCGTTGCGGCGGTGAAATGCGTGCGGAGGCGGACCTCGGCGCTTCGTCTTATTTATACTCGTGGAGTGCGTGCGAGGCGGACCTCGCGCTACGTCTTATTTAGAGTCCGTAGACTGCGCGCGGAGGCGAACCTCCGCGCGTTGCGGGCGGTGAAATTGCGTGCGGAGGCGGACCTCGCGCTACGTCTTATTTAGAGTCCGTAGACTGCGTGCGGAGGCGAACCTCGACGCTACGTCTTATTTATACTCCGTGGAGTGCGTGCGGAGGCGGACCTCGACGCTACGTCTTATTTAGAGTCCGCAGACTGCGCGCGGAGGGGTACCCCCACGCGTCTTTTATTCCTGCTTGTGCGTAGTGCACACGAGGGTGACTCTTCGCACGCTTTTAATACGAAAACGGGAGAACTTGCATTAACAATGCACTTTATTAAATTCCCGTTTGCGCGGGTGAGCGGTTACAAGGGTTAAGGCACTAACCGTTAGCCGCTTACGTCTGGCGAAGCCGGGGAAGGCCCTTGGCCTTATGTGCTTGACTCAGGCGTAATACCGCCGTAGCCTGTCCGCATTCCACGTGTGTCGGAGCGTGTGCCCTTCCAGGGTGGCTAAGCGATAGCTCCCTTCTGCAGGGCCTCCGCGACGATGTACGGGCCTTCCCATTTGGACTCGAGCTTGCCTACCGTCTCCGCGTGGAGTGCCATCTTGAGGACGAGGTCACCCGGTCTGAATTCGCGTGGGTACAGCGAACGATTGTGACCACGCACCATCTGCCGCGCGTATTTGATGACGTGCTGTGTTGCGCTGGCCCGATCTCCGTCAAGGAGATCCACGGACAATTGGCGCTCCTCGTCTGGTGCTTGGACGAGGACCCGCCGCGAGCCCGCCTTTATTTCTTCCGGTGTGACCGCCTTGTCGCCGAAGAGGAGCTTGAAGGGCGTGAACCCCGTTGGGAGTGTGACCGTTGTGCGAAGGGACCAGAGGACGCTGTGGAGCTCGCCCGGCCACTTCCCTTTTGGTGACCCAACGAGGCGCTTTTTCATTGCGGCAGAGATGGCGCCGTTTGCCCGCTCCACCGCCCCGTTGGACTGTGGGTGGCCGACCGAGGCGAACCAAGAGTGATGCCCATGCCGCGAGAATTCTTTGAATGGGGCTGCATCGAGCTATGACCGTTGTCGACGGTGATCTCCTGAGCACGCCGAACCGGCATATGATGTTTTGCGGAGGAAGCCTTTGCAGAGCCGCTGAGGTAATCTTGGCGGGGCTACGCCTCGGCCACTGGAAAAGTACTCCAGAGCAAGCTGCGACGAATCTGCAGTCCCAGGGCCACGGGAAGTGGTCCCACAACGTCGATGCCCCACTCGCGCGCCACACCGGGGTATGGGGTGGAGGCTTGTCGGGGCTTTGTGGATAGCCCTTCCCATCCATTGGCAACCTTGACAACGACGCACGAGGTCTTGGGCGTCCGCAACGGATGTTGGCCAATAAAAACCCTGTCTGAATGCCTTGCCCACGAGACCTTGGTTGGAGGTGCGAGCGCAGAGACCGTGAATTTCCGCGAGGAGGTGTTTGCCTTCTTCGCGTGGGAGGCACCGCAGAGCGGTCGCAGACCCCCTTCTTGTAAAGCGCCTCGTCGAGCACCTGGAAGGACCTAGCGCGGTGTTGCAAACGCCGGAGCTCGGAGGAGTCATCCGGTTCCGCAATGCCTTGCAAAAAGGCGAGGAGGGTTCCGCGATCACCTGCTGGGTGATCCGGTGGACGCAGGTCGCGTCCGGTTATCTTGTGCTATGGCGCGCCGGCGTGGTCTCATCGCGCGCCGGGGTGGGAGCCGCTGGCGGCGGCCTTGGCGACGCGTCGGCTTGCTCGTTATCCGCTCGAGGGATGGCCTTCACCGTGACACCCAAAAAGTGTCGTTCCCTCGCTCGTACGGCTGCTAGATACTTGGCTAGCTCCAGGTCCTTGGCTTGATATGACTTGTCCACATGGCCCGCCACTAGCCGGGAGTCAGTGCGGACGAGGACTCGCCTTGCTCCCATCGCTTTGAGCTTCCCGAGGCCGAAGAGTAGCGCCTCGTATTCGGCCGTGTTGTTCGTAGCCGGAAACGCTAGGCGCACCGAGTAAGAAATGCGCTGCCCCTCTGGGGTGATGATAACGGCGCCCACCCCTGCGCCCGCAACACCGTACGCTCCGTCGGTATTAAGTGTCCACACCGGGTCTTCGAGTTGGAGGGTGGGCTGAGCTGGGGGGGTCCGAGAGGCGTACGTTAGGGAGAACGGGGCCAGCTCTGCCGCCCATTTCCCAATTCACGCCGTGGACTCCTTGTTGTGGAGCATCTCTGCCAGAGGGAACGATGATGGCACCGTTATCGGGTGGGCCAGGAAGTAATGTCGGAGTTTCCTTGATGCCATGACCAGCGCGTAAGCAAGCTTCTCGAGCTCGGTATATCGCGTCTTGGCGCTCTGAAGGGCTTCGAGATGAAATACATCGGCGTGAGCGCGCCTCTTCCAGACGAGCAGGCGGTGACCGCCGTTGCCGAGGCAGCGAGGTAGAGTAGGAGGGGAGCCTCTAGTGCCGGGGCCACCAGAGTGGGGAGGGTTGCGAGGTGCTTCTTGAGGTCGTCAAAGGCCTTGGCGCAATCGTCGTTCCAATGAAACCCGTCGCAGACGCGGAGGGTCTTGAAAATGGCAAGCCCTCTCGCGGCTTTAGAGAGGAAGCGGCTCAAGGCCGCCATGCGTCTGCCGCCCTCTGGACCTCCGCGTCGTCTTGGGGGTTCCATGCCCAGATAGCGTCAACCTTGCCGGGTTCGCTGGATGCCTCACCGGATACGAGGAAGCCCGATGGTTTGCCCGCTTTGCGCCGAAGACACATTTGTCCGGATTGAGCTTGATGCCCGCTCTCCGGAGGTTGTCAAAAGTCTCCTAAAGATCCCGGCCGTGTGAAGCGAGCTGCTAGGTTTTTACTACCACATCGTCCACGTAAGCCTCCACATTTCTCCCTAGCCGGGCGGCCGGGGCTAGCGCGACGAGGCGGGTGAAAGTTGCGCCAGCGTTCTTCAAGCGAAGGGCATCCTCACAGCGAATGTTCCCACCGGTGTAATGAAGCTGGTTTCTCCTCGTCGTCCTTGGCCATGTAGACCGGTGGTAGCGGAATAGGCGTCGGGAAGCTCATGAGTTCGCACCGGCGTTGCGTCGACCACCGGTCTATCGTGGTAGAGGGTAATTGTCCTTCGGCATGCCTTGTTGAGGCGGTGAAGTCGATGCACATGCGCCAGCGCCAGCGTTTTTAACCAACACCGGGTTGGCAAGCGGCTGGGTGTTGGTACTCATGAATAACCCCGCTCGAAGGAGCCGCCACCTCCACCTTGGCCGCTTGCTACCGGTCTGCGGACATACGGTGAAGTTTTTGCTTGACGGGTTTGGCGTCGGGGCGGATCGCGAGGTTATGCTCGATGAGGGCGCGGTCCACTCCTTGGATATCCTCCGGGGACCATGCGAAGACGTCGATGTTGTCTGGAGGACTCGAGCAAGTCTTGCTCTACTTGCGGAGAAAGTCTTCGCCTATGGATCTGAACTGTCTGCGCGGGCGCACCTCTTCACTCCGCCCTCGGGTGGGGCTTAGCGTCAACACGGGCGGATGGCGTTGTGTCGCCGGGATTTGTTGAAGGCGTGCACCTTGCGGTGCAAACGCGTCGGCCGGTTTCGATGCTCCGAGCCATGTCCTGATCGCCGAAGATGGTGATAACGCCCCGCCGCCCCGGAATCTTCATGCATAGGAATGCAAAGTGTGGGACGGCCTCGAAGGAGTTGATGGCGGGCCGGCCCAGTATGGCGTTGTATGGATATGAGACGTCCACGACGTCGAAGACGACTTCTTCGGTCCTGGCGTTATCGGCCTGGCACAAGGAGACTCGGAGGCAAACCTGACCCAGAGCCTTCAGAGGTTGCCCTCCGAGGCCTTGGAGTGGGGCTTCCGAGGCTTTTAATAGACTCCGAGGTATTCCGATACGATCGAGGGCCTCCGCGAACAAAATGTTGGCGGAGCTCCCTCCGTCCACGAGAATACGCCTGACGTCGCATCTCGCTATGTCGGCCCGGATGACCAAGGGATCTTGATGGGGGAATTCTACGCCCTGGGCATCGGCTGACGTGAAAGTGATACTACAAGGGGATGCTCGCCGAGGTAGTTGTGCCGAGGAAGCGCTTGACAAAGAGCCTCCCCCGATGACATTAATGCCGCGGTACTGGGTCTCTCCGGGATCAGTAGCGAGGGATGGGCGCCGCCGCTGCATCTTGCCGCAACTTTGGTGCATGCCCGCGTGAAGTGGCTCCCGTAGCCGTGCACCTCGCACCATCTACCGTATTCGAGATTTCTGCTCGCGCGCGCATCGCATCGCCGCTGCAGCATCCTCTGCGATACGCGAGTGAGACGGCTCCCGGGAGTACCTGCGCGCCGGGATGTGGCGGGCCCTTTGGGGTCGTCGCTGGTTGCGCCGGGGCTTACGCCTGTCGGCTGGTGAGGTTTGATGTGCCCCGCCGTTGTTGTCTCTTGCGCTACCTTTGTGTGACAAGCCCTCCGGTCGCCTGGTGTCGGAGTCGTTGTCGTGGCGCCTCCGCACGTCCTCTTCGGCTCGGCGTGACGCTTCCACTTTGTCGAAGAGCTCGCCTCCGACTTAAGCGGTTTCCGCGCGTTGTACTCAACGAGTGGTCGGCGGAGAGACCTTGTGGTCGCGTTGATGGCGGTCGTTTCATTGGCGTCCTGCCCTAGCAACGCACTTTCGCGAAGCGCTTGAAGTAATCCTGAAGCCTTTCGTCAGGTTTTTGCTTGAGTGCAAAGAGCTGGTCCGCATCGACACGCTCGACGTAGTTTCCCTGGAAGTTGCTGCAGAGTTGACTGCGGATCTGCTCCCACGCATGGATGGATTGTGGCGCGATGGAGAAGAACCGGACAGCGCCACGCCTTGTAACGCGAGGGGCCCTCTTGCTTTCGTGGTGTTGTCTCTCGCCGGCCGATGGCGGCCTCATACACGCGCACGAAGCCTCGCGGTCGGAGTCACCCTCGTAGGCCTCGATGACGCGTTCGGGAACTTGAAGCCCGCGGGCCAAGCCGCTGCGTGAGACTCGCGAGAGCGGGGACTCGGATCTATTCGCCACGATGGGGCGCGGCTAGGCGTAGGGGTTCGGCCGCCACCGCCGGGAGGAGGTTGGCTCGAGCCTCTTGCATGTCCCGCACACTCGCGGAGGTCTGTAGCTCTGTTGAAACGCGGCGAGGCCGCCGGCGAGACCAATTCTGCTGGGCGCAGCCGGGGCGTCGGTGCGCTTAGGCGCGCTACGGTGCGGCGGTGGTGACGGCTCGCGCTCCCGTGTCGCCCGCCGTGTTGTCGCGAGTACTGAGCCGTTCACCGCCTGCTGCTGGTGGAGAAATGGATGCGCTGCGTTGCCACCGCCGAGGTGGTCGTCGGGGTGGTTACGGTGGGTCGGTGCGTCACGTCGGTGGCGGGTTGGTCGTCGCGCCTACACCGCCGCTGCGTACCTGCGTTTGCTAAAGCCGGCCCTTGTCTTTGGCGAGACTTCGCCGCCTCCACCTTCTTCTTCTTGCCGACGGTGGCGCTTTCTTTGGTGCCATCCTCCTTCTGGATCCGAGGCTTGCTCTTGTCCTCCCCACTGACGACGCCAAGCTGTTGTGGTTCTGCACCAAGCAGAGAGAGTGTGTGGTAGTGGAGAGTTGAGTCAAATGAATGGCTTGAGCCTTCTTTCCTGTGGCCTATGCCACATATATATTCATGTGGGAGTGTTTGTCAGCTTATACCCTTGCACATGAGTATTTCCTTAGGGCTCTTATGTCATTACACATGTCCTGTTTCGGGCCTAATAGGCCTACTGGGCTTAGGTGGGGCCACCCCTACAACAATGGCAATGTAGGGTAACAATTTGTCAAGGCGGGATTGGAGCAACAATTGCGTACAACTAGTGCCTATAGCAATATAGTGGTTTTTACCAAAATTACGCACATGCATAATAGTTTTGAACACAATATACATAACATTGAAATATATGATCAATATGATCAAAGGGAGGGTGCTTGTCTTACTTGTTGAACTCTTGGTCTTGCTCGGGTTCGTTGGCGAAGTTCTCCGGAACATCGGTATCTAATCGTCAAATACCAAATATTGCAAATAAAAATCAAATAAATTCAAACAAAGAACACATTCAAATATTTTTGTTTCTATATGAAAGAGCATGATTTTAGAAAATTTTAGAGACAAAAAATCACTTAATTTAGAGTTCAAATACAAAAGTTACATGCATTTGAATTTTTTAAAAAAATATTAAAAAAGGAAATTGTTATTGTGCTTAGATTTTTATTTTTATTTTATTTTTCTTTCTAAAAGAAATTTTGGTTTATTGTGCTTGCTGACGGTAGTGGGTTTTTTTAATAAAATAGAGTGGTTGACATGTGGAGCCTGTTCACAGCGAACCAGTTTATTTTAAAATCAAACTGCATTGCGGGGCCCATGTGTTAGTGAGTCATTTTTAAAATTGGTTTTTAAAAGGAAATTGACATGTGGGGTTGGGCGGTCAGTGACTCAGGAGAGAGAAGAGGATGGTGTGCACACTAATAGGTGGGGCCAACTTGTCGGTGACCCAAGGCAGAGCTTGGCTCAGGCGGGTGCTGACGGCGACGAACAATGGCGAGGCTTGCAAAGGTGAGACGCGGGAGGGCATGAGGGGAGTATACGTGAGCATCTAGAGACCAAGGCGATTCCATTTTAGGGGTTGGTATGGTCGGAGACTCACCAGGGCAGCTCGTCGATGTGACCCGAAGTGCCAGAGGTGGACGCTCATGGCGGTGGTGAACTGGTGAAGCAAAGCTGAAATTGAGGAGGGGAAGGAGTTTAGGGGCGCGTGGAGATGCTCTGGGCGTATAGAATTAAAAAATGGCCCACTGATACAGGGGATTGTCTTTTGCTCAAAGTGCGGCCGGGGCTGAGGAAAAAGAGGTCGTCGCGGCCGATTCGTCACTCCAGCGTGGGAAGGGAGGAGGACGGGGGATAACAAAATTTCCGCACTTTTTCTTGACTTTTGAGCAAATGCTTATATATAAAACAGCTCACCAGCTGTGCAGAAGCAGGCTGGAAGAATATGGTAAAAGTGTAGCCAATTCCCGTCACGCGGTAGACAAGCGCAAGAACAACATAGTTTTCCCAGATTGATGACCTTGGGTTGTTGAAATAGTAGAACATGGAGAGGTAAACGATTGGCTTGATAATCGTGTTTAAGTGATCTATTGAGTCTTTGGACAAGAAGTATGCCAGTGAGCTCATGCCAAATGCTCTCTCTCCAGTAGTGCATCTTCTCAAGCGAAAATGATCTCAAGGCTCCAATCTTGCACAGCAGAGCTGCAATCGACAGTAGCTTAGCAAATGCACCTTAAGTTATTGCTTATCATGTACAAATAGCTTCAGGTTAATTCTGAGTTCTAAATATGCACCAATTCATTTGACTTACTGGATTCATGTAATTTTGTTCTTTTTCTATCTGTTCTATTATATAGACCTTTGTACTCTGCCTTTGAAAAATACAGTGAATGGAATCGGAAGGTACCAGCGTCATAAACCACATGGATAAACGCCTTCATTTCAGGATGTTGAGGCGACAGGCCGAGGCAGTGGGCCGAGGCGATGAGCGGAGGCGGCGGCCGGCGGGTGTTGAAGCGACGGACGGAGGCGACGGGCGGAGGCGGCGGGCAGAGACTACGGACGGAGGCTATGGGCAGAGGAGATGGGCGGAGGCGACGACCGGAGGGGACGGGCGTTAGGGGACGGCCAAGGCAACAACCAGAGGCGACAGGTGAGGGGACGGCCGAGGCGACGACCGGAGGAGACGGGCGAGGCGGCGGGCGATAGGCGAGGCGGCGGGCGACGGGCGAGCCGAGGCGGCATGGAGGCGGCGGGCGATGGGCGAGCCGAGGCGGTGGGTGACGGGCGAGCCGAGGCGGCGGTCGTGGAGACTTTTGCGTGGAGGCGGCGGGGTAGGAAATGGCCGATTGGATCTGGGCGCTTTGGGTAAGATATTAGGTTAAAAAGTATTGGAGAGGTATCGGAGAAGTATCGGGAATTATTTTTTTTAAAATAATCATTAAATTAGGATACATATAGGATACGTATCGGTGCATATCGGGGCCGTATCCGTATCCGGTACAGTATCCGATACCGGTACGTGACTTTTGTGAAGTATCCGTGCAAATTTGAGGAGTGGGATGGGTGCAGGATTGAGGCCAAGGATCGTCTAATATAGACGAGAGAGGCGGGCTTGAGCAACGGCTTCGTGCAGAATCTGAGCAACGGCTTCGTGCAGAATCAAAGGCGCCATTGCGGCCATGAGCTAAAGGACAAGGCGCGGCAAACGCCTTTGTAGAGTAGTGGCGGAGGTGTGGAGAGAGAGCATTTGAAGATTGCTGACCGATTTTCGAACATTTGAAGATCTGACACTTTGTAAAGGTGTGATAAAACTAGAAGTTGTTCGAGTATTATGGAGTGAGTCTACAGCTGATACATTTTTTTTTCTGTATGCATGGCAGTGCATGATGCCTTGCGTTGGTAGCCTGGAACACTTGACAGGCAGCACCACTGATGAGAACAGAATTGCAATTGCAGCTGTTGTTTGGTGTTATACTACTTTGGCATGGTAACACCAGAAAATCGTTTGAAGGTACTCAGCTCGGGAACTCTGACAATCTTGGTAGGTTGGCAGTCAAAGAAATTGTTGCGACAAGATACCATAGAAGATTTGTCCTGACGGTACTGAAGAAATGAACCCGTTTCTGTCTAGTTTGCGTTTTAACTGTGCCCTGCTTATGTACTGTTTCATAGATTCTGCTTGTATGCTTGTAAATCTGTAGCTTGGTTGTCTGTATTACAGAAAATTGGGCCAAATGTTACCATTTGTTGTGCTGTTGCAAGCAAGAACGCCTCTGATTGTCTTTCGTCATGCCCTTCTTTTTTCTTCAGAACAAGAGGAAATTTTCTGTCATCTCATCTAGCATCACCCCGCACAAGGGCCCATGATGGATAGCAAGGCCCACAGATACGACCCAAGAAATGAAGCCAGGATGATGGGGCCTTGAAGTGCACGCGACCATCGGTTGTGTCGGCCGTCTCGTCTCCTTCCTCGCCTGTGAGAAATTGGACGGCGGTCCTGCAAGAGTCGAGAATGCACAGCATGGCCACCGGGCGACTGTCGGCATTCGAATCTGGAAATTCAGATTTTTTTCGTGTATTCTAAATTAATCCTAAAATCAGTAGCTAGTTCACACAATATCAATATTGATGAAATCATATCTATACCATGAAACAGCTAAGAATAAACAAATTTTATTAAATAATAACAACGGACCTTATAACCAAGGTTTTACAATTATTGCCACGCAGGGCTTAATGACAGAAAAATAAACTTGTAGCAGCAGAAACTCTTGTGGTAGCCACCCAATATGCCCATAGGCAATTGAGCAGAGAGCGCATCCTAATTCGCATAGTCCTTGAAGTATTCCTCCTCATAGAACTCGACGTTCCGTAGGTCTTCTTTGATGACTGATCAACAAATGGAGTAAAGCCGTGAGTACATAAAATACTCAGCAAGTTGTAGGGAAATGTATGCAAATAGTATTCATGCAAGGTTTGAACAAGAGTAGCTTTATGGCTATTTTACAGAAAACAGTATTGACAATAATTACAGTAAATAAATTGAAAAGCACATTTTAAAAAATTACATACATAAATAAACAAGTATTTTGAAACAACTAATGAACTACCCGTTCACTTCCCAACTATTTCACCAATCACAATTTTCAGATAAAATCTATCTCTCATATGAAATCACCAGGCATTGTCCATAACCAGGGACATGGCTATTTGAATAATTTTTAACACTCTGCAGAGATTGTACTGTTTTACCCACAAGACATGATCATCTAATATTGCCACGCGATTAACACACTTTCTTGGATGTGCGGCGAAGAGATCATGACAAGACCTTTATAAAACTTTATTTTGACCCAGTTCTGCTCGCTAAGGTTTCGCCTCCATCCGGCCCCCTCTTACGTCTAGTGTGAATGTCTATCCCAAACACACTTCAACCCAAACAGAACTAATCAAAACATTACTAATTAATCAGCCAGGTCCATGCCACATAGGATAGGACCTAGATCAATGGCGCACAAGATTAAGTCCTTAGTGACTACTCAGGTGAAACTACATCATCCAAAATGTGCTACCCATACCCCCTTTACTACACGATCATTCGTCTGAGTATGAAATTAATTTTGTTTAACCAGGCTCAACGACATCATCTACTATGGCACAACAAATTTTATCAGTAGTGGCTACCTGCCACAATTTCATATATTGTTAAGTTAAAATTTTATGATAAATATGGTGAAGGAACCCATCGCACAACTAAAGCATGACTAAGCATAACTTTGATTCCCATGTTGGTATTAAAATATGTCCAACTAAATTACCCATCCTATAGTTTTCAAGAATATATGTCATTCACAATGATTCAAGGTGGCATTCTATCAAATAGGTATTTAACTAATCTCAGGAATATTTAATATAAAACTAGCAATGCATGTTAATTTAAAATAATATAATTTTATAAAATAGGTTCAATATGGTCAAAGGTCTATGACTTGCCTTCGTTGAAGTTGAAGTTTAATGCTTCCTATTAGTCCAAACTGGCATCGACGACATCGGATTCTACACACGCGAATCAATAGAAATAAGTAGTAGAAAAAATAAAATAAAATAAACACAAAATAAATACTAGAAGGAAGATATTGAATTTAGAAACTTGAATCACTAGATTCGGAGTTCAGACGACGGAGAATGAGCTTTTGGAAGATCAAATGGAATAGAAATTCTAGAAAAATGCAAAACAAGGAATATTCCCTAGAATCTTATTTTGCTAGAATTTTGGGAATTTAGCTAGTCTATGACATTAGGAATGCCCTAGTGCCATGTGTCACCACCACGTCAGCCCTAATTTGCCACATCAGCAAGCCCAATCGCTAGTATACTGTTCTATGAGCCAAGTCCACCGTAGACTAGCTATTCTATACACCAAGTTCACAGCATAGTAGAACTTTCTAATTTTCAGTATTTTCTTTAGATTAGATTTTTGACACCCGTACTTCTTCGTCCAAGCTCTGATTGGCCCTATTCTTTTTCCTAAATTCATCTAAAATTGAGCTTTATCTTTTTGTTCTAGCTTGGAAGTTTTTGGAGTTCATTTGGATTTTGTTTTGATTTTATTTGTGTCTCGTTTCATTTTTTCTCTCATTAGATCACATTTTCGAAGGAGCTGAAGTAAAATTTGAAGATCAAGAGCCATTAACTAAGCAAGGCCAAGGCAAGTCATGTCCTTTGATCATGTTGAACCTAGTTTTTAGATCTATTATGTATTATTTTGTTTTAAATTATTATGCATCGCTATTTTATTACAAACATTTGTACGTAGTAGTTATGGTTCAAATTGATTAATCCTTCCTTGATAATTGGAATGCCATGGTTTCATTGTCACCATAGGATGAGTAATTATCTAGTAATACAATACTGGTTATCACATGGATGGTACGTTTATTATGCTTAGCTATGCTTATAGTTACGTTGGGTTCATCATAACATGTGATTAATTAATTAATTTTGACTTAATGAGATACTGAATCGTTGTGTTCAACCATAGTTATAAATTTTTGTACCATGGCATGGGTACTGTCATCGGTGTTGGTTATATAAAATGATTTTCACTTAAGCGAGTGATTGTGTAATAAAGGAGGTGCAATAGCACATTGAGATGTGGATGTCTTGCCTGTATAATATTTTAGGACTAAACTTTATGCGCTATTGATTTGAGCCTTACCGTACAACCACATGTCCAATATGAGATAGACCTGGCTGATTAATTTATGGGACCCGCTGCTAGTCAGTGTGGGTAGTCCAGCTGCTAGTAGCATAGGGGTAGAACATCCTGCACAACTTATGGGACCCGCTGCAAGTGGGAGAAGCTCATATGGGTGAGATGATGGAAGGGGCAAGGTAATTTGAAAAGTTATTGTGATGATCTACTCAACCGCACGACTAAAGAATTGTGTGGAGCAACGAGCGGATCGTCTCTTGTGAGTAAAGTGTATAAACTCTACAGGGTGAAAACTATTCAAATATCCGTGCCTACGGTCAAGGGCAGACATGAAAACTTAACTAGATATAGTTCTATTTCAAAAACTTTGTGGGTAGAATTGGAAAAGTGGAGGGCAGTGAAAAGCCCTAATTTGTGTTGCCCTGGGTGTCGTTCTAGTGATAATGTAAGCAGTTATAACGCTAAAAGGTTAGCATACAGTGTAGAAACCATGTAACGGTGGATGGAATCTAGATCGCTATTATTATTGCATTCTTTCACACATTATGTTTTAGTTCAAACTGCCAGGTCTTAGGAAATTTCTATGTATCGTATTTTGATAACAATTTATGGCAAATAAAATAACTCGAGCTTTCCCTTGATAAACCATGCATATTATCTATTTGCATCCTATGTATTGGCTCGTGGAGCACGGTGGTTTGTGCTCACCCTCGCTCACTCAATTATCCAGAATCAGGAGTCAGATCGCTACGCTTCAGCAATCTTCCTGGCCATGATGGGGAAGAAGATGAAGATGTTAGGAACTAGGTCGCAAACTCCCAGTTGGCTGCTTATGGGCATGTCCTAAGGGTCCCACCTATGTGCTTCGTTTCCGCTGCTGCATTTTATTGATTTCGGCCTGATCAGTCCATGAGTAAGTCTACTATTATATTTATGCTTTCGCATGATATGTATTATAATGTTCAGTACTGTATCTGTGAGCACTATCTACCGATCTAGGGAATAGCGCAGTGGAATCACAGAGGATTCTAGATTGTAAAATCTGGGTTCGACAGGGCTGGTATCGGAGCATATCGACTTTAGGTCGTGACCAAGTTAGCTTGGCCATTAGTTTCATGACTAGAATTATTTCTCCAAAATATATTTCCAAAAACATAAGTAGTATTGCTCATTCTCATCTTTCTTAGATGAATCCCCCTCATCTCTATGTTGCCTTAGCCATTTTACTTCTAAAACTCTCTTATCCCGAATTCAAAATGATAAAAATCCATTACTCCTCTTGTAAGTTCTCTTTGAAAACCTACTTTTGGCCAAAGTCACAAAAGCTTAAATTGGAAACTCATATATATATATATATATATATATATATATATATATATATATATATATATATATATATATATATATATATATATATATATATATATATATATATATATATATATATATAGGATTGATTATCAAATTGTTTACAAAATTCATTTTAACAAACGAGGATCTTCCGAGGAAATTTTCATAAGTTCAATTACTTACCAAAACCTATTCAAAAATTTACTTTGGGTTCTCAAATATTCAAAACAAAGTTATTTCTCAAAAACTTTTCCCCAAAAAGGGACCTTGTTTTTCAAAAATAAAGCCTAAGGGTTAACCTTGAGGTGTTGCTTCTGAAAGAGCTATGTTGGTAAAAACATATTCTCTATGTTTGGTTTATTATCCATGGTTAGAAAAATACTTCTTCTCTTACAAAAAAAATGAATGGAGGAGGATAAATAGAGTCGTAAGTAAAGAAGATAGATGTTTGTGATGAACACACAAAAAATATTGGTGGGTTTCATGTCGATCATCAGAAGGAAACAATAGTTTGAATGTTAGATAAATAAATTGGTGGAGCTTCAAGGAATAGATTGACTAGATAGATGAATTAATTGATTCTTGGAGGAATAGGAAGTGTGAAAATTATTACTGGATTACGACATTAATAAATAATATAATTCCTAGGAGATGTTTACAATAGTGGAATAATAGAATATGATCGATTAATGGATGGATTAATTAAAAAATTAGAGATGTGATAACAACTATTGGAGTATAGGCTTGATTACTAACATTATTTCCAGAGGGTGTTTATAATAATGAATCAGTTTGGAGGTAGATAGTAAAGATTTAAGTTGGTTACTGGAGGTGTAAAGTATGGATTTGAATCAATAACACAAGATTGGATTATTAGGAAGTTATGACACAAAAGATATCGGTGGATCTAAAATAAAGGATACTAGATTTTCATTAGAATGAAGAGCTCTTTAAATTGGCAAATAACGAACCTAAGATTGGATTTATAAAGATGTGGTGGAAATTCAGACTCGTATAAAAATTTGGTAACCTCGATTCAATTAATAAATTTTTTGAATGATGCAAGGGAAATTATTTGATCGGTGGGTCAAAAGTAAAGGTATTGAATTTTCATTAGATTGTAGAGTTAAACAGTTGGCAAATAGTGGAAATGAGATTGGGATTATACAGTCATAGTGAAATTTGAGATTTGATTTACAAATTTATGGTGGAAGTTAGGCTTTATGTGAGAATTAGATACCCATGGCTGGATTAATGAAATGGTGGGTGACATAATAGAAAGTGTATGATTGGTGGATCAAATAAATGATGACACTCACTGTTTGGAGTTTTAGACAACAATAATACCATGACTAAATAATGAAAGAAGACAGCCTAAGTGCAATTTGCAAAAGTGAAAATTAATTTATCAAGGCCATTGGATTCTAAGCCCTATGTATAGAAATGATAAGGGAATGAATTAGTCCATGGATTGATAAATGAATATTGGAAGAGGTTAGAATAACCATGGAAAAAAGAACTCCCTTTTAAAAAAATGAATACTTCAAAGATCATTATTTCAAAACAACTAAAAAAAGATAATACGAGAGTGAGTACTTATATCAATCAAATTACTTCTAAATACTTTCCTCTTCCTTCTATTGATTTCAACAAGAAAATTTTATTCGCTTCCTGTTACCCCTACTCGAAAATTTAAGGTTAGGAATGTTGAAGATAAGATGGTCTCATTTTAAATGGACTATGCAGATGAACCCTATGTCCTCTTATGTGCCCCCCTAAATAGACGTTGTACTGTCGCAAGATTTTACTTAGGCCCTGTGTACTACATTCTTGCCCTCGGCGCTATATTTCGCAGTCATAGAAAATGATTGTTTTAAAAACTTATGTGATTTGTGTGCCACCCCAACTTCCGGTGTATACTCTTTTAAAGTAAGAATGGGTTTAGAATACCTTATCTCCACAGTTTAATCCTCATCTCATGCTATTCCCTCTCACCTTTTTCTGGAAACCCTACCAGGTCCAAAGATTGAAACCGCAGATAGCCAAAACAAAGAAAGTCAAGGACAAGTGAAGACCTCTCGACCTTTTGAGAGACCATGTGAGGGTCATCCCTTGTGTGTGATGAGTAATTGACATCGGTTTAGGAAAATCGAGTTTGATTTAGTTGGTTCGGTCCTTGACGTTGCGTGGTGCAATCAGGCTCGGTCGGACTTGGTCAAACCTGGTCAAAATGGTTAGGATGCATATTATGTCAACTTGTCAGGTTTGGGCTATTTCATTAATGCATTTATGCTTACATGTATCGAGCGGTGCTATTTGATGTGTTTCTTATCTCGTGTTGGTGCGCAGGCGTGGGCGGAGTCGTGGCGAGACACGAGGTGACCGGACTAGGCGCAGTGGCGTTGAGGTCAGAACGGTCGGATGTGTCGAAGACGGCGGAGATTCGATGTGGTTGCGAGTCGTGGATGATAAGGAGCGCAGAAGCTCCCCGGAAGGTGCAGGAGGGGCGAAATGGTAATTTCGCGAGGCTGCACAAGCGGGAGCGGGTTCCGTTGGATTTAGTGGGCGTAACAGGGTGGAGACCTGTTAGCCAAGGGCTATAAATAGGAGGGAGTGGCTGCATGCCCCCTCATGGCTTTGGGAGAGAATTAGGGTTTGCTAGAGTCAAAAAAGGCTTTGTAAGTTTGTTTTGGCTTTACGCTTTAGTGGTTGGAGAGTTGGTGTGGGCAGCAGGGAGTGTCTCCCACGTTCATCTCTTCTCTGTGTTGTGTCTCCTCCAAGCATGTAAAGAGAGGGTGAGTTCTTGGCTTGGGGAGAGGGAAAGGATGGATTGAGAATCTTGTAATCATTCCTCTTGTTCTAATGTCCATGCGTATCGGGACTCCTCTGTAATCCTTTTGTTCCCATGAATGAAATCTCTGAAGTTCCTCTCGTGTGTGCCTCTCTATTCTTCGTTCTCTTTTTGGATGATTTCTTGACTTTTTGAGATTTGAGTTGTTTCTTGCTGGGAAGGCCCAAAATGGGTTGCTCTATGTTGGGATGATGCCTCAAGATCATTTGATCAATTTTTCCCGAGAGCAATTCATATGAATCAAAGATTCTCATTTCTCAGTTTCTCTGTTCGTGGTTTGCATTTCTAGGGTTTTGGTGCAAATTGTGTTTCCCTTCTTGAGATGACTTGAAACTTGGCATGTTGAGTCCAGAGGCTATTAATTAGCTATCCTCAAAGTTTCATAGCCAAAGGATCAAAGGTTGGGGAGTAATTTGGGTTTTGGCTCCGTTCGTACAAGATTTCAGATTTTTACCCAAATCTGAAATTCTTGTTTCTTGGTGTGATTTCTTTGTTCTCCAAGGTCCTTATCTTATTTAGTACGTAGTAGTGTTGCTTTGGGCCAAAAAGTTTGTGAGCAAAACCCTCATTTCCTTGGTTTTGGAAGATCTGAAGTTTTTGCCAAAGTTCAGAATTTTCTGTCTGCTCTCGGGCTGCTGGAACCAAGGGAGCGATCAGACCGCAGGTTGCATGGCGGTCAGACCGGCCGCACCATGGCGGTCAGACCGCTACGTCTATGGCGGTCAGACCGGAGGTGTCCCAGCGGTCAGACCGGCCGCACTAAGGCGGTCAGACCGGCCTTGAGCCGGCGGTCTGACCGGCCTGGGCACAGCGGTCTGACCGGCCTCCTGTGCACTTGGTGCTGCCTCTTGTTTTCTTTTGGGGTGTTTACTGCCTTTCTATGTTTGCTTGCTGTGGTTTTTCAGAGAGTTTTGGTTCTCTTCTTTTCATAGCTTCCTATAGCTATTGAAAGGAAACCTCTTGTGAACTTCTTCAGAAGGGCAAGTTTTCAAGAATCGACATTCACCCCCCCTCTGTCGCCATTTCGGTCCAACACCTTCCAATAGTTAGATAAAACAACCTTAACAAGAAAACAACGACTAGAAGCCTCAACCCATATCAAGAGTGAAGATTCGAATTACTTGTTTGTTGTTATTCTCTCCGTACCTGCCCAGAGGACCTGTAGATCAAATCCTTGCTAATCAGGCTCAATGGATGAAAACAAGACAACTACCACTGGCAGAAGTAAGAAAAGAAGACTAATAGTGGATGCTCGCCATAACCCTAACTGTACGTACAAGCTATCACATATCCTCACTCTTCAAGGAATGTCAAAAAGAAGCCATCACAATGAAGATAATAGTAGCCCTGCATCAAGTAAACCTCAAAAGAAGCGACGCAAATGTTTCAATTGCAGCAACCCAGGACATTACGCGAAGAATTGCCCCCCTTAAAAAGCTAGAAAAACAAGAAAATGGTGCTGACACCATCGGCTTCACTCTGACGAAGAAAACCCTAACAGCTCCAAAGAGGAACAAGCTACGTCTATCAAAGTTCTGCCACCAGACCAGAAAACTTCACTAAATAATACATGCATCGAGTGTGGTAAAGTAGGACATGTCGCACAACTATGCCCTCCCTTACGATAAGTTAAGCAAGGAGCATACTTCACATGTGGGCAAACCGGCCAAACTGCTATAATTGCCCAGTTCCCTACTGTTCATACTATAAGAAAACATGAGGACAATCAATGTTCCGCAAACTGCCCCAACTGTGAAGACCACCCACCAGGAGAGTGTCCCACGAGCAAAGTCACATGTTTTCTACCAAGGCAGCCGAAGTACAACGAATGAGTCTCCAAATCGCCATAGGACTCGCCGTGCCTGGAGTTAGAAAAGACAATTAATGTCAATTGTCATTTATTAAGGGGGTAGCAAGAATAGACAAAAATATTGAAGAAATGCTAGGATGTATAATTACTTTTGGAGGTAGTGCTATGATGTATAATTACTTGGAGGTGCAATAATTTATATTAGAGCTAATCAGACCAGTACAAGAAGATTCACAAGGCCATCTGCTTCCTAGGACATAGGCCATTACTATCCGCCCATCAATAGGAATTCAACAACCATCATATGTTCAATAGATGATGTGACTATTCCATTCTATGAAGGTGTGAAGATGACGATGTCAAAGAGCAAGCGTTTGGAAGTCTACGACCTATTCAGAAGAACAAGTCTCTCTTTTCCCTTTTAACTTCTTCAAGTGTTAACCCTTCTTGTGCAGACTTGCTTCATACCTTTGCGAGCGAAAGGACGTCACGTCAAGTAAGACTCTGGAACCTATTGTTAGCCAGTTTAACCCCACTTGCTTCTTTCTACTCTACCGGAATCTTGGGGTCGAGATTCATTTAAGGGGGGTAGGTTAATTTCTTCTGAATATGTATTTGAAATCTTTTTGAGTTTTGTGGCATGCAAATTAATAAGCAAGAATAATCCTAAGTGTAAATAATGATCATGTAAATAATAAAGAAATGGAAAATCCAAGGATCTACATGCAAATTAAAATTAAAGTATTAAATAACAGAAATAAAATTTGAAATTCAATTTACCTAGATAAAGAAAAGCAATGGCCAAAGGAATATTAAAAGCTCACAGTTAAATAACTAAACCAAGAATTCAAAATTTTGAACATCATGCAAAATTAGAAATTAGTAAATACTAATGTGAATTAAAAATTTAAATTAAAAATCCAAATTCCAAAATTCTGTTTAAGCCTTTCTCTTTTTTCTCTCTCTTTCTATTCCTTCATTTTCTTCCTTCTCTCTATTACATGTGGGCCCCCAGCCCTTTTCCTTCTCTCTCTTCCTCCCTCTCTCTTTTCCCCTCTGCCGCGGGGCCCGGGTCCCCCTCCTCCTTTTCTCTTTTTTTTCTCCTCTCTTCTGTTCTTTCTTCTCTCCCTCCTTTTTCTTCGCATCTGCGCTGGATCTTCCTACAAGCAAGTGGTCGAAGCCGGCTTCCAAAGAACCCAACGTGGTGGTAAACGACTACTCAACGTGGTCGTAGTCGAAATCAGACCCAATGTGGTCGTAAATTACTACAGCTTCTGAGTGATCATAATCAACAAAGGAGAGGGAAAGAGGTGAGGTAAGCTGAGAGATTCGGGCATTTTAGTCACTTGCCAGATGCACTTGAAAGATTTTGAGAAAAATCTTTTCCGATGGTGCAGACAGTTATGTAAATTTTTAGAGTTTTATCTTCCCTTGTTTTTTTCTAGAAGAAATCTGAGAATATTTCTCACTAAGTTTAAGTATACTGATTTGATTTAGATTCGATTTGATTTTATATTTTATGCACTTTTAATTTTCGGAAAATCAAATTTCTTCGAAGAAACTCCAATAAAACCAAGGGAGAACAAATGCATGCAGGAATTTTTAAGTTACCCTCATTTTTATATTCCTTAGGATTTTCATGATGTTACATTAGGCCTTTGTTTATTCCCTCAAGGCATTAGGACAGATCTCAGCGTTGGTTTTTTCATCAAATGACCACCTAAACCCCATTTAATTTGTCTTTTTATGTATTTTGGTTTTTGACTAAAATGGTATTGTAATGGTAGATAGATTTTTTAAGTATCCAATTAAAGCAAATAAAAAAGAGAAAAAAGAGATACTATTATATCTCCACCAATAATATAAAGAAAAAAAAGAAAACAAAGCTTCTGTCAAGCTTACAATGGCTCAGGCACATCTTCCACGGAGAACACGCGTCGCTTATCAACCAAAGTACAAGTATCGAGCAACTGACTCTTGAGTGCACCTAGTCTCCGGAATATCTGAGAATTGATTCACTAGAGTTTTTCCACAAATCTTTCAAGTTGCTGTCTCCATTACATCTGCAAGGTGTTCTAACTTTAGGACTCATATTGCCGATGTTCTTTTATTTTTATTTTGAATTTGCTATTAATTTGGATTTCACTGTACATTTTATTTTAATTTAAACTATTATAACTTGGGTACGCTAGATAGAAGCTAGATCTTTTCCTTTTTCGGTTAAACTAAAAATTTCGTCACAATTTATAATTACTCTAGGTATAGATCTTATTAGGAATTTTAATATTTTTGGAATTCAAGTTTGAAATTCGTATACAAATCAAATCTCTAATCATTCTTTAACTTTATTTTGAATTACTTGATGTGGATTTTTTTTCAGTTTTAGGCTAGAATTCATATAAAAATCCAATCTCTATTTTTAATTTAATTATAATTCCAATTTTTATTTTTATGGACTTTAATTTGGAATTCATATAGAAATCAAATTGCTAATTTTGATATTTTATTACAATTTTTAATTAATTGTATTGTATTAGGCATGGACTCTTTCTTTTAATTTGCAAATTTTTATTTAATTATTATTCCAAATTTTGATTATTAATGGATGTTATTTTGAAAGTCATACTAATTTTTCTTTATTTTATTATGAATTTCAGCTATTTTGAATTGCAATTGACATGAACTCTTTCTTTTGATTTGTTAATTTCCATTTAATTAGTATTCAAATTTTTTCATTATTTATCGATGTCACTTTGGAAGTATGAAATGCTAAATTTTCTTTATTTTTAATCCAAATTTTGGCTAATTTGGATTGTATTTAATATAGACTCTTTCTTTTTAATCTAAACTGTTATAACTTGGATCGATCAGATAGATGGATAAATCTTTTGGTTAATGCGGAAGGTTTCTCGGAGTGTCTAATTAGTGTAGGTATAAATTGCTAGCTTTTATCTCCTAGAATTAACATGGGGGCTTGTAGAGCGAGCCTCCAATTAGGATAAATACAGTTAGATAGATAGATCATGTCCAAATTCTACAATAGATAGATCATGTCCAAATTCTACAATAGATAGAAAGTATTCCCTAATGGATGAATCGATATACATCAAGCAAATAATGCTTGTATTCATGCATCAGGGTACCAAAGCATTATTGAGAAATAGAGTAGAAAAAGCTACTTTGCAAGCATGACTTCTAATTTTTCTTCCAAATTTTAATTCTTTGGGGATTATACTTTGGAGTTCCTATGGAAGTCGAAATTGCTAATTTTATTTTATGTTTGTATAGTTATTGTCTTCGAGTTCCATTCATTTTTAAGTTGGAAATCATAAACAAATCCAATTGCTAATTTTCATTAAGCTTTTATTCTAAATTTCAGCAATTTAGGGATTTTACTTTGAAATTTGCATGCAAACCAAATAGCTAATATTCATTTAGTTGCTTCCAAGTTTCGTTGTTTAGAATTGCAATTTTATTTTCTCTTTTATTTTGAATGCTAGATTATACTTGACATGGAGTCTATGTTATATATATATATATATATATATATATATATATATATATATATATATATATATATATATATATATATATATATATATATACTCCTATTCCTATTTTTATTTCGTATTTTCATACTTTTATATGTTAATTCTCAACAAAAACTATTTATATATTTTTTGTTTAGTTATTATTGCGAATTTGAATAATTTGCAATTTTAATTTGGAAATTGTAGGTGGTGCATGCAGGTGTGAGCGGCGCGGCGGGTTCTCATTACCATCATAAGCGGCGAAACTGCTGGCGGCCCTACGAAAGGCTTGATCCGGGGAAGGCGAAATTTTGATAATGTGAATGCCGCTCTTTTATATCCTGTGGATGTCAAGATTACGATCTCATGGACGTGTTAGGGAGAGAGAAAACTAAATAGATCGGTAATCCACAATGTAACAGATAGGCTTAGCAATAGCATTATTGTGCTGCTAACGTGTTGTAGAATTGCGGTCATGCTGCCAACAAACCATCATACAAGAACGTAAGATTTAGGTGTCGTTTGGTTAGACTGAAATAAACTAGTTTATGGTTGAAATTGTACCGTAGCTAGCTAAAATTACACTATACCTGATGATGCCTTATTTTGTATAACTAAATTTAAAAAAATAAAAATAGAAAAAATAGGTTAGCCCATCATGGACAATACAAACGAATACGGGAAAAAAGAACCGAAAAAACTCAAAAAAAACCAAAAAGCTATAAAAAAACAAAATTTATAAATAATAAAAAATAAACCAGAAGTTAGAACCTCAAGCTCAAGCCAGTCCCATCTTTCCTTACCCACTAGTCTATCACGATCGATGAAGTTGTTGTGCTCGTCTCCATCTACAGCGGTCTTGGATACATATTGCCTGCTGTAACTATAGTCATCGAGGAGACTATTTTTACAGAAACAAAACAGAGACTATATCTTAAAAAAATATGCTACAGAGCCAAATGTGTCAGGACTTATTAGAGCCTGTTCATATTAACTTTTGCTGATGTCTTTTAGTTTTAGCTTATGAATAATAACACTTGTAGAGAGCCGTACATAGAAAGAAACTTGCATGTGATTTTGGCTAATATAAACAAAGTCATTACAATGTATACTATAATCGACTAGTTAGGATTTATTTGTAATTTATCTAGATTTAGTTAGGATTAGTAGCAAAATGGCACTATAATCAATGATTACGTGATAAACTAGGGAAAAAAGGCATAAATATTACTATAAAATAGGTGTCAATTTGCTAAACTTTATTGTGCCATAGAATATGAAGTTGTCCTTAGAAACTGCATTATACAAATACGTGAAAGGAATGGTTCATTTATTGTTGTCAATATTTAATGCACAGTTATATGTTAGAATCAGCTATTTACCAATTTAAAATGCGAAAACAATTCGGTACCATGTTTTAAATAGAAGCCACAAGTAATTATTGGCATCCGAAAAATAGTCGAATCCGATCCGATTTGAGTATAATCTGATTTAAATTTGTATCTGATATTTGTCTGGTTCGTATTCATATTCAACGTTGTCTAATTTATATTCAAATCTAAAAAAATATAGATACAAATATTATTTGAGCACTGTTCATATCTGATCCATTTTCAGAATTTTGGACGCTTTTGGCATTGTTGATACCGGCAATTCCCGAAATAGCCCCCTACGAAACGAAATTCCCGATCTGGCCCCCTACCGACCGCACGACTCACCCCGGGGCGACGTTGGGCAATCGTGTGGCCGGGGAGCGCACGACACCGAGATCGTGTGGTCCCCAACCGCACCATCACCGCGTCGGAGTCGTGCGCCCGCCCACCGCACGATGAAGGAGATGGTGCGTCCGCCGAGCGCACGATTCCGCAAATGGTGCGCCCGCCGACCGCATGATTCCGCCGTCACGTCACCATCGAAAGCACCTCCGTCACTGCTTGCTTTGGCTGCCTATGAAATCGCTGGCTTTGCGCATGCTGCCGCCCGTGCTTTGCCCTTTTAATTTTCTATTGTATGCCATGCACACGCGTCAGCTATTTGTGTATGTTTTATCCATCCCCCACCAGAATAGTGAGCTCCATGCAGCATAAATGAGGTTGGGCAGCTGCGTTTGATCATTTGGAAGGTACAAGCGAAGCTAGAGCAAGAAAACTGCAGAGTAAGAGAGGGAGGGGAGTGAAGGAAGAACAAGCACGAGAACAAGATTTTGAGTCATTTTTCTTTGGAATCAGAAGTTTTGGCAAGTGTGAAAGCTGTAGATAGCCTCGTGAGCTTCAAGAAAAGGTAAATATCATCTCCATATGCCTATATTATTATCCTAGTAATTAGCTGGTAATATTTTATGTGAAGAAATTATGTACTGTTGTTGTCCACTGTAATGTAAAATGTTTGTAGTTGTAATGTATTACATTTTTTGATAAAATATTTATAGTTGTAGTGTATTCTATTTTATATTTTATGTGAAGAATTTTTTTACTGCTCTGGTGAATAGTAATCTAAAAAAATGTTAACTGGATTGTAACTACATTTCAATGATGTCATTGTGAAGCACACTACTAGTCGGAAGGGCCACTTGCGTAGGTACTGTTTGTATTAATATTTACTCATTTTTGTAGCCAAAATCATAAAATGATATTAGATCTTGCTATGCATGTTTGTGAGAGTTTGCTTCCATAAATGAAAGATTAGGAAAATCATGTAGTTATTTCATTTACATAAGAATTCATAAGTTAAAAATGATGAGAAATGAGTAGTTGGATTGGTGAATTAAGTAGAACAATAATAATACTAATTAGGAGAGAAATGTGGAGAAATTGTAATTTATTTATCACAGAAATTAGCGAGTTAATTTGATTTATGTAGGAATTTGATTGGGCACTCCGTAAATGAAGTAAAAATTAGATTTACAAATAAAAAAGTACCATTCATATTTGTATGGGATAGGTAGAACAACGAAATTGAGATAAAAATATTACGCTTGTATCTGCTAGGCGGTACGTGTTGTATGATGGTACACTTGTTGCATGTTATATATACTAAGAGGGTTTAGTATAGACTTATGTTAGGTACGTCATGGGTAACTGTTGTGGTTACAGACCAAACAGAGAGAGAGATGGTAGTGGAGAGTGGGAAGTGTCTTGCCTTCCTCCCCTCATCCTGTTATATATATTCATGTGGGGAGTGCTTTTACAATCATGCCCTTACATCTGTGTATCCCCCTAAGGGTATTTGAGTCATTACACATGTTCTACTCGGTCTTTGTAGTCTTCTAACAGCCCGCTGGGTTTAGGTGGGGCCACCCTACAACAGAGCCTCTCATGGTGAAGGGCTTCACCGGGCCGGCCATGTTGCCGAGTCCCTTGGCCCCCTCCGTCCCTGCGGCCTGTGAACTTCTCCGGTGTTGCATAATGTTAACGTGCTGTGGTCGAAAGTACGGTTGATGCCGAAGTGGTTGCGCGCGCCCGCTCCGTCCCCTACCCTTCGAACGGGTGGCAGCGGAGCTAGCACCTAAGTCGGGTCGAGCGCGCGCTCCGTCCCCTTTCCTTCGAACGGGTGGCGCGGAGCCGCGCCTGTTGAAGTCGAGCGCGCGCTCCGTCCCCTACCCTTCAGCGGGTGGCGCAGAGCCGCGCCTGTCGGTCGAGGCGCGCGCGCTCCGTCCCCTACCCTTGAGCGGGTGGCGGCGAGCCGGCGCCAAGTCGGGCGAGGCGCGTGGTTGGGCTGCCACTTGGAAGTCGACCGATCATGCGGATGGTGGTGCGCTTTTAATGGCGGTTGGCTTGCCAGGGGGCGGGCCGTCGCCTCGTGTAGCGCGCCCTCTCGAGTGGAGCATGCGGCGGTTTCCAACGCGCATGCGGCGGGGGGCGGGCGGCTGCATTTACGCACCCCTGGTAGCTGAGCCGCCCGACATTCCCTGTTTGTGCTTCCGTCGGTTGGCATGCCGCCGGTTGACGCTCCTCCCTGCTGGCGACCCCTCGCCTGGTCAGGCTGGGTATAAATAGGTTGGCGCTGGGGGTTGCTCGCTGGGTATCCCTTGCTGGTCACCCCACACCTGTTCATGGTTAACTTCTCACATGTAGGGCAAACTTTTGTTCATCTGCGTTTGATGACCGCGCCGTCCGACGCTAATGTCAGCGAGCACTGGTGAACAAAAGTATGTCCTATTTGTGGGAATACTTCACGGCATAAAGTGAGAATGGCAGGGCCCGACCTGCTCTCGTAGGCAGATATGAAGATATTCGCATGCTCTGGCTGTGCGAACGGGGGTATGTTGGTGTGGTGACTTCATATCTGCGTACGATAGCATGCCTGTGCTTGCCGTAAGCGGACCTGTGCGCCGTGCCATACCTTTGCATACGACGGCAAGGTTTGCCTTGTTCTTCGACAGCCATCTGATCGGCGCTCTTGAGGCCGTCCGCACCGCCTGGGGAGGGCGTTGGTGCGCTGTAGGTGGCCTGTTAAGGAAGACCGAGGCAAACTTTGCGGGACATGAGGTGCCGGCTGCCGGCCCCTTTTTCTTCGGAGGCGGAGATTATGCCGAAGTTGCCGCCGGTGTCGCCTAAGTCGTGGCGGTTGCCATCGACCCGACATCGGGCCGAGATGGGTGGAATTGGCGCGAGGTGGTGCCCACTGAAACAGGCGCGCGTCGCGCCCCGCCCCTACCTTCGAACGGTGGCGTGAGTGGCGCCCGTCGGTCGAGGCGCCGCCGTCCCCTACCGCCGAGCGGGTGGCGCTGAGCCGCGCAAGTCGGTCGAGACGCGCGCGCCGCCCCTACCCTTCGAACGGGTGGCGCGGGCCGGCGCCCAAGTCGGTCGAGACGCGCGCGCGCCCGTCCCTACCTTCGAACGGTGGCGTGGAGCTGGCGCCCAAGTCGAAGTCGCGCGCATGCTCGCCCCTACCCTTCAACGGGTGGCGCGAGCCGCGCCAAGTCGGCAGAGAGCGCCGCGCGCTCCGCCCCTACCCTTGAACGGGTGGCGCGAGCTGGTGCCCAAGTCGGTCGAGGCGCGCTGCGCCGCCCCTACCATTCGAACGGGTGGCGCCGAGCCGCGCCAAGTCGGTCGAGGCGCCGCGCCCGCCCCTACCTTCGAACGGGTGGCAGCGAGCCGGTGCCCAAGTCAAAGTCGAGGCGCGCGCTCCCGCCCCTACCTTCGAACGGGTGGCGCAGCTGGCGCCCAAGTCGGCGCAGGAGCGCGCGCCGCGTGCCGACGATATGCTGCCAAAAGGCGGGTCATCGCGTCGCATCGGCCGCCCCGTGGGTGGCACGCGCGGCTCATGATTGGGGCGCGCAGATGGGCGGGTTGCGTGACCGCAACCACTTTGCATTGACCGCCCTGGTTCTGCGTGGTCGCGCGAGGCGCATCGCCACGACGCCTCGGCCGGTTTTTGGGAATCGTGCGGACGGTGCAGGCGGCGTGGTCGCGCCCGTATGCGACCGCCCGACGCCGGTATTGGGGCGAGTGGCTTGAAATAGGCGTCGAATTGTGCCGCGCGCCCTCACGCGCCTCTTGCTTGCATCGCCCGTGTTCCTCGCTGCCGCCACCTTTTGCGGTGCGATGGCATCCGCGGCGCGAACACGGTCAGGCGACTGGTGGTTATGGCGTTCGGCGGCGGTCGTCACCGGTCGAGGTGAAATACTCGATCCGCGAACGTGACCGCGCGGCGCGAACAAGGTGGTGGCGCCGAGAAAGAAGGCACGTTCTCCGCGAAGTTGGGCCCCGGCCGTTACCGAAGGTTATCCAGCGCCGTACGCGGGAAGCTGTCCGAGCGATGTCGTGCGACTGCCCACCGCCGATGAGACGAAACCGCGCCCTCAAAAGTCGGAGGCGATCGCCTTCGTCGCCTTTCTTGACGCTGGCTTCCGATTCCGCGGCGGCGACAGTGCGCGCCTTCGCGGACCTTCGGCCGAGCTAGCGCAACTAACTCCGAACGCCGTGGCTTCGGCTCGCGGTGTACAGCTGGCCTTGCGCTGGAGCGTGCTTGGCCAGCGCGCTGTTCGCCACCGCACGAGGCACTGTACCAGCCCAGCGGGCGGCCGGACGGACGCCGCCGAAGCCAGCAACGGCACTTTCGCTCGCGGTCGTCGCAGCAGCTCTTCCCGCAAATTCCACGCCGGGAAGTGGGAGTCGAACCGATGAAGCGGTGGTTCTATCACCGCTGAGAGCGGAGCGCCTCGAATGCACGGGCCGCCAATCACGCTCAAGACCTCGCCTGCCGCCGAACGCCGACGACGAGGATCGCTGGCCCGGCGGCCAGGGAATAGCTGCCCGCCCGAACATGCGCGATCTTGTCGAAGAGTACGTTATGTATGGCGTGGCCCGCTTGCCGTGGATCGGGCGCTTGCCGAAAGGCTCCGGACGACAATGTTTCTCCACGACTCGCCGCTACCGCGCCCCGATCTCCGTAAGTCTTGACCGCCTTTGCTTGCCCCGGATGCATTACCTTAGTGTTGCCCCTCATCCGCCTCGTGGATCTGTTTGGAGGATGCAGAGCTAGCTGCGCGTGTTCCCGGGCCATACACCAAGAGGGAGCATGAGCGTACGCGCTTGCTACCGACGAGGCGGGTGGGCGGGTAAACCGCGGTGCGCGAGGCCCTAGGCCTTGCCGTGTCAGCCTGCTGCGCTCCGCCCGATGATGGCGCAACGAAGAGGGAGGCGCCGCTCGCAAAGGAGCCGAGGCGAGCGTCCGCCGCACTGGCGCGGCACTGCAACTACTATCGGTAGTGCTCCAGGGTGCGCAGACGCGAATCGATTCGCGGCACGCCGATTCGGGTTGGAAGGCGAGACGCCGAGGCGGCGATCTTCGGCGGGCGCTTGGGCGCCGAGCCAACCACGAGCAGCCGGAGGGAGGAAGCTCATCACCGCCGCGTCGCCGGCAAGAACCGCTACCGCCGGTGGTGCGAGGTGGACCTCGACCATGCCCGCCATTATGCCGAGGCCTCGCTGCGAGGGCGTGGGGATGAGCCTTCGCCATAGCAGCGCGGATGCGAGGTGCCCTCGCAGCGCCAACCCCGGCCGAACCTTCGCCGGACGCGCGGACGCGGGATTTATGGCAACATTCGCCGAGGCGGAACCGCCGCTTGCTCTTGGCCAGCGGCCGCGTGCTCGCGCCCCGAGCCGCATCGGACGACGCAGGGGTTCGCCGTGGCGCGGCATCGAGCTTATGGGATTCGGATACGTTCAGCGAAGTCCCGCCGGCATCCGCCCCTTCTGCTCTCCAGGCTACCTTGTCCGCCGCGCCAGAGCGGCCGGCGCTGGCTCCGAGCCCAGAGGCATCTACTCCTCGCGGGACCCTGCCTTCCATGGGGGCTCGTGAGTCGCCGCCCCCCCGCCTGCGACTAGGGGGACGGGCTCGCAAAGCCCTCCGTCCGCTACTGAAGGTATGGTGGCTTGGCTGACTCTGGCGTGTTTTCTTACTGTGCTTTGTGATGCTCACGCGCAGCTTTGCCTGCAGTGTTGCTTGTCCCGGAGGAGGAGCTTGTGCCGGAACGCGAGGGTTCCGGCGCTGCTGGCATGAGCGCTGCGCGCTCCAATCCTCGCAGATTCGCCCCCGCCTAGGGCGTTGAGGGCATGGCGCAGATTGTGGATGACGCTGCGCGGGCCGCCAGGAGCAGCGCTACTACTTACGGGTAGACCGCCCGAGGGACGGCCGAGGCGCCGGAGTGCGGGTAAGCACGCTATTATATGACAAACGCCCACCATGCTGCGCTCAATCACTTTTGCCCTACTGCACCTCGTGTCGGGCAAGCCCTGCAAACGGCGACGCCAGCGCAAAGGGCGCCGAAGATAGGTCAGAGGCCGCCGAGGGCAATTGCACGAGGCCGCTGGGGCTCGGCCCGCCCAGATGCCCGAACCGCCACTTGAGGCGGAGTGCGCCGAGGCGGGCGCCGCCGAAGACATTGCCGCCGGCCGAAGTCGGCCACCGAGGCGCGCGGTAGAGACCGAGGCGCGCGGGTAGAGTTTATGGCAGAGCGGGCGCCTTCGCAGCAAGTCGCCTATTGGAGAAGGAGAAGGGCGAGCTTGCGCCGACTCAGCGGCGCAACCGCACGCTGATGAGGCCTCGGTCATCGCGATGCCCGCAAATGCTGGAAGTCCATCTCGAGGGACTTGTGGTCTGGGTGCCGGACCACGCCGCCCGGAGGAGTTGCCGCGGGCCCTACGCTGATCCATGCCGCCAAAGTGGCGCGCGAGCCGCAACGAACTTTGTGACCACCGCGCCTACGTGGCATCATGCTTGGTGTGCGCCCTTCTTTGGCACCGTGGCTGCGGACATATTGCCGAATCGTGGACCCGCACCGGAGATGCCTAGCGGAGTCTGGGTGATGTCCGGTGAAGTCCGCGCCGTCGCCAAATTTCTCAAATTCTTCTACGAGCGGATTCGGGACTACGCCGATAGCCGAGCGCAGTGGAGCTCCTAAGTCCTTCACGGGAGGAGCTCGCCGATTTCTCGACGGTGTCTCCGCGCGCGACGAAGGTGGCGCTCGGGCCTCCGCAGATGCCGATGGCTCACAAAGCGACGCGAAGTAGCTAGGTGCGCGCGCATGTTGTAACATTTGCTCCTTGCTGAATGAGTAAAGTGCATGCTTGTTTATGAATCGATCACTTTATCCCGGCTTCCTTGTTCGGGCGGTGGCGGGCCGAGGAGTCATTGAACTTTTGGGCGGGCCGACTTTCTACGCAAGGCTTCCGACTTTAGCGCAGCGTTAGGACGAGCCAGCTGGAGTAGTGGCCTAGCGAGCGGTGATGCCGCGGCCTTTGTAGTTTTGTGATTTTTCCAATGTACATGAGCTTTTTCGGCACTTCGAGATATACAAAGGCAAGTTTGCTTCCAGTTTGCCGATATGCCCTACCCCGCAGTGGACTCCTCCGCTCAGATAGCGTGCATAGCGGCGACCCCGATGATCCGCCCCATGGCTCAGATTAGCGCGCAGAGGCGGAAGTGCGCAGATATTGCGCCCCGCCTCTGCGACGGGGCAGCCTCGTGCACTTCCCGCCCGCCCTTTATCCTTCGAGCGGTGGCGCAGAGCCTGGCGCCAAGTCGGCGAGAGCGCGCGCCCGCCCCGACCTTCGAACGGTGGCGCGAGCTAGCACCTGCCGCGAGAGGCGCGCGCCCGCCCCTACCTTCGAACGGGTGGCGCGGAGCTGGCGCCTAAGTCGGCAGAGGCGCGCGCCCATCCCCTACCCTTCGAACGGTGGCGCGAGCTGGCGCCTGTCGGCGAGAGCGCGCGCGCCCGCCCCTACCTTCGAACGGTGGCGCCGAGCTGGCGCTTGTCGAGGTAGAGGCGACGCGCCCGCCCCTACCCTTCGAACGGGTGGCAGCGAGCGGCGCGCTAAGTCGGCAGAGGCGCGCACGCCCGCCCTCTACCCTTCGAACGGTGCACGACTAATGTCTTCCTTCCGCCCGCAGAGCTGAGGGCACCCGTATTTTAATTAGACTCAGAGAGTGCGTGGGACCGACATCCACGCCTTATTTATACTCCGAGGAGTACACAGTGGACGAGGTCCACGGCGTGCGCGAATTCGCGCCTTGTTTAGACTCGAGAGTGCGCAAAGAGAGCATCCGCGTTTTTTTATACTCCGTGAGTGCGCGGGATCAACATCCACGCCTTATTTATACTCCGGAGTACACACAGGGACGAGGTCCTCGGCGTAGCGGAGTTCGCGTCTTGTTTAGACTCAGAGAGTGCGCAGGAGAGCATCCGCTTTTTTATACTCGTAGAGTGCGCGGGATCAACATCCACGCCTTATTTATACTCGGGAGTACACACAGTGACGAGGTCCCTGGCGTGCGCGAGTTCGCGTCTTGTTTAGACTCGAGAGTGCGCAGGAGAGCATCCGCGTCTTTTTATAGTCCGTGGACTCGCCGCGGAGGTGAACCTCGACGCCACGCTCTTTTTAGAGTCCGTGGTGGCGTGTGCGAGGCGAACTCGACGCCACGCCTTATTTATACTCCGCGAGTGCGTGCGGCGCCCCCGCACGCCTTTGGTTTATACTCAGCCTGTCACCTTTAGGTTATGGCGAGTGCACACGCGACGCGCGACTTCGATGATACTCACCTGCACTGTGCTACGGCGAGTGCACACGCGAACGCAGCGTCTTTGGTTTATACTCAGCCCCGCACCTTTGGCTACGGCGAGTGCACACGCGAACGCGCGTCTTTGGTTTATACTCAGCCCCGCCACCTTTTGGCTACGGTGAGTGCACACGCGAACGCGACTTCGATGATACTGCACTGCACGGTGCTACGGCGAGTGCACACGCCAACGTCGTCTTTGGTTTGAGCGCTGGCACGCAGCGCAGGCTGTGCTCGCGCGCCTCGCCGCATTTTGATGTATTAACAATCAATCGATGCGACAAACGGTGAACTTTATTGGTCTCCCGCTTGCGCGGTGAGCAATTATAAAAGAGGGATAGACTAACCGCTTGTTCCTGCACTGGAGCCTCTAGTGGTCGCCGTCATGGGCCCGCCACCGCCAACAATGTCGCGAGACTCCTTTTGTGCCGACTCTAAGAGAGTCATTGAGCCGCGCGCGAATGCTCGGTACTGGCTCAATGCGCCGGGCCATATCTTGGTCACCACGGATGGTGATGATAGCCCGCGCCCCTAATCTTCATGCATAGGTAGCCGTGGTGTGGCACCGCGCCAAGGAGTTGAGGATTGACGGCCTAGTATGACATTGTACGGCACGGAGGTCAACCACGCCGAAGGTGGCATCTTCGGTCCGCACATTGTCGCCTTGGCCAAACGAAACTTGGAGACATATCTCGCCCGCGCCGTAGGCTGTCCCCGAAGCCTTGCGGGGACTCCCGAGGCCCTAGACGGCCCGGGATCCCCATCCGTCGAAGCCGCCGCAAACAACACATTAGCGGAGCTGCCTCCGCTCACGAGGGCACGCCTCACGCCGCATCCCGCGATGATGACCCGGATGATCGGGGTCTTGGTGAGGAAAATCTACACCCGGCATCATCGGTGTGAATGTGACCTCGTCCGTGCCCGGCCCGGTGGTGCTTGCGCTGGGTATACCGCCACGTGATGTAGCCTTCGTATAGGCCTTCGCTGCCGTGCTGAGGCAAACTTCAGCGCGGAGCCTCCGGAGATGACGTTGATGACCCTGTGATGCGTTGCCTCTCGGAGCCTGCAACTGCAGGAGGCCCTCCCGGCCGCCGCACGTGAGCCCGATCCGCAGGGGCCTTCTCGATCGTACTTTGCCCCGGACCGCATGGGGCTTCGGGGAGCTGGACATGGGCCACCACAGCGGACGCGCCTCGGGTTCTCGCCTCGAGCGACGCTCGCGGAGCGCCGCAATGGAGACGCACGAGCGTGTGTCGGGTGCCGCGCCATGGATTTCGCACCACGCCGCGGCCGCCGGCCGTCGTAGTCCCCTAGCCTCGCCATCGCGTTCGCCGCGCCGCGCGCCACCCCGCCCCGGCGCCTCGACACCACGCCCGCGGGACGCTTTCGAACCGCCTCGATGTCGAAGACAAGCGCCTCGCCGCGACTTCGTCCCGCTTGGGCTCGTGGATGGCTCCTTGTGCGGGCTTCGCGCGTCGGTCGCATCCTTGACGACTCGTTTGCGCTGTTCTTCAAGGGCCATCCTGACGGATCTACCGACTTTGTCGAGCCATCGCCCGGTTAGTGTCGGAATCGCCACCTCGCCCGCGGGCGCCCTCCTCTGCTTCTCGCGCATCGCTCCATCTTGTCGAAGAGCTTTGCCACCGCCTTGATTGGTTTCCGCGCGTTGTATTCGCCATCGGACCGGGCGGAGGCCCCAGTATGGCTGCGGCGACGACGGTGGTCTCGTTGACGCCCTGACTTGGCGCGATCTTCGCCGGCGCTGAAATAGTCCCGAGCCCGAGGGCTTTTGCTTTACGGCAATAGTTGATCCGCTTTGACCCGCCGACGTAGTTTCCGGAAGTTGTTGTGGAGGCGGTCGCGAAGCTGCTCCCACGCCGTAGATGGAGTTCGGTTCTATAGTAAAAACCAGACAGCGCCACTCCTCCAACGCGAGAGGAGCCCTTCGCTTTGTGGTATCATCTCCACTGCGCTTCGATGGCGTCTCATACACGCCGCACGAACTCGCGGGGGTCGGAATCGCCCTTGAACAACTCGATGATGCTAGGGAACTTGAAATCCTCGGGCCATTCCGCCTGCTGCAGTCCTGCCGAGAGCGGGGACTCCGGATCGACGCGCCGCAACGGACGCGATCGATGTGGGGCGCTACGACCGTCCGCCCTCCGAGTGGGCTCCGCGCTACCATCGGCGCGCCCGCCCGCTCCGAGCCTCTTGCATATCTCTGACAGCTCCACGAAGATCTCCTAGTTCCCGCCGAATGCGTTGAGGGCCGCTAGCGTGGCGCCATCGCAGCTGGGCGGGCCATCGCGGCCCGACGGCGAGTTGGAATGGTGACTATCGCCTCCCGAGACCCCGTGCCGGCGAGGGTGGCGGGTCGTCGCCATCGCCGCAGCGGGCGGGCCGGCCGCCGCCGCCGCGGGTGGCGGGCCGATCGTCGTTGTCGTGGTGGCGGGTCGGCCGTCGCCGCCTCGATGGCGGGTCGGCCGCCGCCGCCGCGCGAACGCCGACACTTGCGCCGCGCAGCCGACGCCGAGGCCCTAGTGTTCACGCCGCCCAGACCGACCGCCTTCTTTCCCTTGCCCGCCGCACAAGCTTTTTCGTGCCATCTTCTTCTTTGATCTTCAGCTTGTCTCGCCCTCCCACGACGGCGCCAATCGTTGTGTTACTGCACTCAAACAGAGAGAGAGATGGTAGTGGAGAGGGGAAGTATCTTGCCTTCCTCCCTCATCCCGTTATATATATTCATGTGGGGAGTGCTTACAATCATGCCCTTACATCTGTGTATCCCCTAAGGGTATTTGAGTCATTACATGTTCTACTGGTCTTTGTAGTCTTCTAACAGCCTCGCTGGTTTAGGTGGGGCCACCCCTACAACAGAACATCTAAGACTTGTTCGTGTTCTACGGAAGTGGTCTCGACGCGATGGGCCGTGCACGGGCAGACTGTCTAATTGTGATCGGATCGTGATCCGCACCCAATCTGAACACCATGAGCTCGTTTGCTACGGAGATGCGTGCGTGCTCGCATTCGATCGACACCGCAAGGAACAAATTACGGATCGAGGCGTGTATGCCACGCGCGGTAGGTGCTGCAGGGGAGGTAGTGTGGCAACTTATAAAGGTGACGAGCGACGTTTCATGGGCGAACTACATGGAGGTCGTGTGCAACCCAGACACAGTGATTTATGCCAGGCCAATGGTGTATGTTCAATTCGTGGAAAGGACATAATCATCCGCGATGGGTGGCTCTGGTGGTGCTGGCAGAGATGTAGAGCCTGCATTACTCTCCGGCGGTCATGAAGATGTTGATGAAGGAGGAGTCAATGGGAGATGGAGACCTGCGAAGGCGCATGGAGAATTTTCAACCGAAAAAAATTTCTATCCCAGTTCATCTCAGCCAGTTCAAAACTTATTAACCTCACCGAATTAATGTTGTGCTTCTCCAAACTCAATGAAGACTCTTTTCCTTGCCTCTTGGGTTTGAATAGCTTAGTTCTGCTTTACCTTAACAAGGCTTATGAAGGAAAGGAGCTACACTTCGATGCAACCTCACTTCCGAAACTCAAATTACTATCAATATGGGATGCTCCAAATCTTAACAAAGTTGCAATCGAGCAAGGTGCGATGCAAAATCTCATTAAACTAATTCTCGTGGACTGTCCAGAATTGAAGGATCTTCCTCATGGCATCGAGCACCTTGGAACCCTCGAGTACCTAAGTCTGAAAGGAATTTCCAATGAGCTCGGAAGGAAGCTCCGGCAAAAAGGAGAATCACATGAACACAATGAAGATTGGATGAAAATTAGACATGTCAAACGGGTTAAAATTATTTAAGAATGATTAAGAGGACTATATGGGATAGGACCTTAGTGACTGCCGGCAGGGTTGCTACTTGCAAAAATGCAAAGGTAAGAGTTTGCGTAGATGAACGCCTTGTTTTTCCGTCGTCATGTAATATCTTTTACTAGATGACGTTGTGTTTCCTTGTGTTGTAAAAAAAGTGAAGCACTTCATTCTTTTTTAAGTCAGCATTCACCGTATTAGTGCATTGTTTTCTTATTTCTTGAAAGAATTAAAAAATATTTACTTGTGAATGAAACTATCAACTGTTCATGGTTTTGATTTTAATTTGGTATATAGCTACTTACACCTGAGCAATGAACACGTATGAGGTGCACGTGTAAGAATAGTTTGTGTAGTTCAGTTCCGGTAACTGTTTGTGTAAGAATTATTTTCTTATCACCAATTTCAGTTCCGTCCAGGTGCTGTGGAAGTAGAAACTGCATTGTTCTTTCTTTGAAGCGGGGAAGGAATGTGATAATCACTTTTGCCTTCTTACTGCTTGCATAGGTATTGTTCTAGTGCTGTTGCTTTGGTGGATGACATGGCGCAAAACAGGAGGAAGACATTTTCCCCCACACCCAACAGCACTCATGCCTGTTTTCCTCATGCGTAGAAAACGGAAATAGTGCTTATATTTCGAGCCGTGGGAATAGCGAATGCAATTAGCCAGTGGAATTTTTGCACTAGGCATTATGATTGTTACAATTTTGATCCCAGGAGAAAACGCACACATCGCAAATAATATGAGAGAACACGGAAGAAATTTCTGAATTTCTTTATTCTCTTATTTGCTCCCCTCTTTCTTGCTTTTCTTCCTTGGATACAAAACTGGGTACAAGTCTCCCAATATATAGGATAAACACTCCTACCCTATTCGATTCGGACTACAAGTTGGACTCAACTTCAACTTGAGTTATACTGAAACGGACTTTACTACTTATTATTGGACTCTAAGTCAAGATTAATTGTAACAATCTCCCTTAATCTTGACTTTACTTTAAAACATTGAGATAGTCGGACTCAACTACGACTTACTAAACTTATACTTGACACAGAACGGTGACACATCTCCTCGACGTTCCGATCTCAACTCTGCTTACTTGAGTTTGGACGGCGAACACATCTTCTCAACGTCCCTGACTCAACTCATCATCAGAGCACTGTTGATTCATCATCGCTGAGCGCTTTATATACACCTTCATCTTGATTGCCTAGGCTGCATAATTGCTCATCGTGAGCATCGAATAATGCAACGAGACAGCGGAACTCTCCTTCGCCATCATACCGAATGATGTCTCGTCACCGGCGACACCACTTCCCGGAGAACGCGACATGATCTTGAGCACAGATCAAGATCTCGGGCTACTTTGAAGTAGCTCTTGGACCGAGGGAATGGAAGGACTTGCCGCGCACGTCTTTTTCCTGGGAGAGCTGCGCGAAGATAAGCGACGTGCGCCTCAGAAGCGCCGTGTGAGACGCGCTGAAAACGGAATCGCCGAGACAATTTTTCCAGCGACTCGCTTCTCGCCTAGGCTCTGATACCACTTGTTACAATTTTGATCCCAGGAGAAAACGCACACATCGCAAATAATCTGAGAGAACACGGAAGAAATTTCTGAATTTCTTTATTCTCTTATTTGCTCCCCTCTTTCTTGCTTTTCTTCCTTGATACAAAATCTGGTACAAGTCCCCAATATATAGGGATAAAACACTCCTACTCCTATTCCGATTCGACTCCAAGTTGGACTCAACTTCAACTTGAGTTATACTCGAAACGAACTCTACTACGACATGGACTCTAAGTCAAGATTAATTGTAACAATCTATTGTTAGGAATAGTCCCACATGGATTGTGGGAGAGGAGTAAGCACAACTTATAAGTGTGAGGGAGCCCCCACCCATTGGACTAGTCTTTTGGGGGGGAGAAGGTCCAATACCATTTATAAGGTTATTGCTCCGTTGCTCCGTGGGCTTAGTTGTGTTCAGCCCATTTAAAACCTGCGGCCCAGAATGTAACAAGTGGTATCAGAGCTCAGGTGCCTAACATCTCCTTGGACCTCATGGTTGCAGAAGTGGCCAATCCATGTGTGAGGGGGAGATTGTTAGGAATAGTCCCATATGGATTGTGGGAGAGGAGCAAGTACAACTTATAAGTGTGAGGGAGCCCTCACCCATTGGACTAGTCTTTTGGGGGGAGAAGGTTCAATACCACTTATAAGGTTGTTGCTCCGTTGCTCCGTGGGTTTAGTTGTGTTCAGCCCATTTAAAACCTGCGGCCCAGAATGTAACAATGATTTACTGATTGTGGCATGTTGTTAGCGCTTCTACTTGTGAAGAATTTTTTTTTTTACTTGTGAAGAAATTTGTGCACTTCTATTTATGGAGAAATTGCTGACCGATTTTTGAACATTTGAAGATCCGACACTTTGTAAAGGTGTGATAAAACTAGAAGTTGTTCGAGTATTACTGAGCGAGTCTACAGCTGATACATTTTTTTTCTGTATGCGTGGCAGTGCATGATGCCTTGCATTGGTAGCCTGGAACACTTGACAGGCAGCAACACTGAGGAGAACAGAATTGCAATTGCAGCTATTGTTTGATGTCATACTACTTTGGCATGGTAACACCAGAAAATCGTTTCAAGGTACTCAGCTCGGGAACTCTGACAATCTTGGCAGGTTAGCAATCAAAGAAATTATTGCGACAAGATACCATAGAAGATTTTGCTGACGGTACTGAAGAAATGAACCCGTTTCTGTCTAGTTTGCGTTTTAGCTGTGCCCTGCTTATGTACTGTTTCATAGATTCTGCTTGTATGCTTGTAAATCTGTAGCTCAATTCCGGTAACTGTTTGTGTAAGAATTATTTTCTTATCACCGATTTCAGTTCCGTCCAGGTGCTGTGGAAGTAGAAACTGCAATTTTCTTTCTTTGAAGCGGGGAAGGAATGTGATATTCATTTTTGCCTTCTTACTGCTTGCATAGGTATTGTTCTAGTGCTGTTGCTTCAGGTTATTGGTTCGCTTTGGTGGATGACCTGGCGCAAAACAGGAGGAAGAAATTGTAACGCACCCATTTTTGGGAACAGGGATGTCGCACCACCCGCAACAGCCCAGGACTACAGTTGCGGATGAACAATGTATCATGCCTGCTCACGAACAATTAAAAGAAGTTAATTTAAGTGAAATAAAACCTAATGGCCAATTTTAATAACAATACGGGCGTCCAAGCTCAAAGCTTAACTTACATACAAAAGAGCAGAAGAAAACTCCACAGGAACACTTAAGTGCAGTCGTAACCCTAACACGAACACTTGCAGCATCTTCTTTTCTTCTGGTATCTGTTGTGGGGGGAAAAGTTTGCAAGTCTGAGCACCAACCACTGTACTCAGCAAGTCACATGGGGAAACACTACATATCTACTTGCAAGAAACAATCAAAGGTGAGAATATATTGGTTTTATTACAGTGAGTGGATGCAGTTTTATTTGCAAACAAATAAAATTAAAACATTTGCTCCTTAAGATCAGGGGGTTTTATTATCAGACAAAGTTTCATCATTACTCAATTTAACAACCTCAGAAACACTACTTATGCCTCGTTGTTGGAATCACCCAATTAACACAGCTTCTTTAACCAGAAGCACGGCGTATTCGAATACCATTTATTTCACTCTGCAGAGTTGCTCAACTTTACCCACATGATTCCTTAACCCTCATGACTGAGTTAAGAAAGCCAGGTCGTTTCACTGCTCAATTCTCTATGTAGGCTCTACCCGGTAGCATCACTCAGTCATGGCCAAATATTAACAAAAATTTCTCCCTGCTGTTTGAAGTGTCTACTACCGTTGTTAGGTACCCTGCGGCATACCTAACTCTCCGGCATCCTGTCATCTCATCCTGTAAAGTTTCAATCAAATTGAGCAGTTATTAAACCAGTGTTGACAATTCAACTCCTGTGGTTTGAGCGGTCACTATGTCTGTTACTTGGCACAAGGTTCTTGTCCTTATATTTTTCACCTGAGGCACTCAACCACAAACTTCTCCTGTGCTCAACAGCACTCAACACCACCAAACCAACCAGCCTCACTCCAGGGTAAAGCGGTGGGCGAACTCCGTCGCACGGATCCCCACAACACCCATACCCTAACCTGTGCACATCGATATCACCGGCCTAGGGTACGGTGTCCCATACCACCCTACCCTCTCCGGGTTTTCCAAATCTACCGGCCAACGGCCAAAGTCACTTCATAGTGTAAAATGCTGAATGAGATGGTCTTTTATACACACACACACACACAATATTTTAATTCTTACTAAGGTTGTCAAGGTGAATGTGGCCATCAAAGTAAACAGGGCTTTTATCAGTGGTAGGATTTATCTAATTAACATGTCATTCTAAACATTTTATTTTAAGCACATACATTTCACAATTATCAATAATGAAAATACATTAAATAGATAATGTAAATTTCATGGGATTCAATATGATCAAAAATATGTGACTTGCCTTCTTACTGTTGCTCTTGATCTGCTTGACCAGCTTCAAACTTACTTCACCTGCCTTTGCTGTCTTCAGTTGACCAACTTGCTTGGTCCGATCACTAGCATAGAAAACAAAGTCAAATAGGTTCCTGCTTTGCTAGATGCAAGCTGGGAACAAAATGCAATTAGAAAATAAGAAAGAGTATAAAAAGAAATGGGTTGGGTTGGAAGGTCAAGGTTCAATGATACTTGGTATGTTGACCTGGCTAAGTTGGATTAGATAAATTTGAGACGAGTGAATAGGTAGTATATGTGTTAGGCTAATTTTTGGAAATAAAAGGTAGACACTTTAAAATGGATGGTTGATCTTTAAATGGGATGAATTTGGATTTTATCAATGTTTAATTTGGCAGAACGGAGGAACTTGAATTTATTTGGAGATAAATATGGTGGAAGGGTGAAATTTAAATTATTCAAATTTGAATGTGAATGAATGGAGGTCAAATTTAAATTCAGGATATTAAACTGGTCAAAATGATGTATTTTGGTATTTTTGGGGTTTTTAGATTTTTCTGGGATTTTTAAATGAATTTTCGGAATTTCCCAAAATAATTGAATGGTGAGCTACGATGTCGTCCGCCCGGTGAGCAAAGGCGGCCGGCCGCTTTTCTCACACGGCCGAATAGGACGGCCGACCTACCGGCAGCCTGAGTCCAACGCGTGGCCAAACAGGCCGGCCCATGCGCGCGAAGCTGCACGGCCCGACGCGAGAACGCGCACGCCCGCCCGATGGGTAACGCGCTGGTGATGCGGACGGACGTGATGCAGCCAATGCGGGCGCTCGGATGGGGGCAAGGACTGGAGCTACAGCTCGGATTCAACACGAAGACGGAGCGCTAGGATGAAACGGGGTCGACGGCCATGATAAGGCCACGTCGCCCTGGGAGTCGTCTTCTACCTCCGACTGCTCTCCCAGCGGAAGAAAACAGAGCACGGCCACTTCGAACGATTCAACGCCGGCGATGCTTGCCCGGGAAAAAGGAGGGTACGATATTAATCGTGGAAGCAAGGGGAAACCATTTTGAGGCTTTGGGAAACGTGGGGATGGCCGACGGTGGTTGGTGGCTGGCGGAAAGGTGGCGACCTCCACGGCGGCCCCATGGAGTTCAAATAGATTTCCCGTCCAATTGAGAGCTTTTTAACCATCTGTGGAGTGTCAGGAGTGTGGTTGTAGTGGTGGGTTGGGTCGGGAGAAGCTTGGGTAGGGTAGCCACGGTGAAGGGCTTTTCGGCCGGTGATGGACCTCGTCGGCAAGACTGTCAAGAAATGCTTATGCATATTTGAGCTTGGTTTCATGTTTGTGATGTCCCGGAGATGCTATGGCAGCGGGTAATTGAAATATGATGGTCGAAAACGGTGAATTGGGTGAGTGGCTTACCGGGCACAGGGGAGTTGATCGGCGGTGATTCCGTGAGCTTGAGTTCAAATTGGCCGCTCGGTGGGGTTTATGGGGGTGCCAGGGAGCTTGAAGCAGTAGAGTTTGGGCTTTAAAGGCGACGGAAGCCGGTGGCCGCAGGAAGGCGGTTTGGTGAGCTTCTAGGGCAAGGAAAAGCAAGGGGGAATGAACTGGAGCTGCGGCCAGGGGAGGTGAACGCGAGCTGTGGCCAAGGGAGGTGAATGCGAGGGAGCTGTGGCCAGGGGAGATGAACGCGAGCGGCAGCCAAGGCGTAGAGGCAGTGGGATGGCGCGCGCGTGCAGGAGCGCCAGAGAGAAGAAAAGGCGGAATGCCATTTATGGAAAGCGGAATTTCGCCGAGGTTTGCCAAAAAGGGAAAGAAATTCAAGAAAATTCAAAAATTTTGAATTTTTTTTTCGGGGTGTTTCAGAAATTTTCCCCACACCCCAGTGCGTGAACATTGTGGCTAGGTAACGCACTGTGTGCACTCATGCCTGATTTCCTTATGCTTAGAAAATGGAAATAGGGCTTATATTTCGAGCTGAGGGAATAGCGAACGCAATTAGCCAGTGGAATTTTTGCACTAGGCATTATGATTTATTGATTGCAGCATATTGTTACCGCCTCTACTTATGAAGAATTTTTTACTTGTGAAAAAATTTGTGCACTTCTATTTATGAAGAAATTGCTGACCGATTTTTGAACATTTGAAGATCTGACACTTCGTAAAGGTGTGATAAAACTGCAAGTTCGTAAAGGAGAACCATGGCCATATACGTGATGTCACACATTGCCATGCAAATATGGGATCCAAACCCCTTGAAGCGAAGTGAGGTCCTCCGGTGTGAACATGGGACTGGGTAAGCACCACCGCACGATACTCATCTAAAAGTTAATTGGTGACAGTGTGGTACACTAAGTAGTATGGGTCTTGCACGAAGCCGGCGTGTTGCAACATGGTGGCCAGGGTTTCGAGCAATCCACTTATTTGTCGGGTGGTGGTGTGGTGGCAAACTAGCAAACTATCCACTGAGACATCTACAGTTTGAAAGAGGAGACGATCAATAACCATTTCTAACCAAGTTTGTAAATAAGGTTTTAAATACATAAGTCTTTAAACTAACGACCAGTTCTATCTAAAGGTTCAACCTACAGTTAGTGTGGCTCTGATACCAACGCTGTCGGGATCTAGAATTCTATGTGTTTACTATGTTAGTCCCATGATCAGCACCTAGCACATACATTCAACAACATTTATATCACATCCATACACGATAACTTAAAACAAAATTAGCAATTTGATTTCCAAATGACTTCCATAAATAAGAAAAATCCAGAATAATAATTAAATAAAATTGGAAAATAAAAAGAAATAGTCCATTTCTAAGTACAATCCAAATGAACTGAAATTAGGGATAAAAAATAAAGAAAAAATAGCAATTTTATTTCCATATGACTTTCAAATTAATATCCATAAATAACTAAAATTCATAATACTAATTAAATAAAATTAGCAAATCAAAAAACATGTGAAGTACAGTCCAAATTAACTAAAGTTCGTATAATGAATAAAATAAAATTTGCCACTTTGATTTCCATACAAATTCTAAAGTAAATGCCTAAAACTAAATATTAGAATAATAATTCAATGAAAATAGAAATTGGATTTTTATACAAATTCCAACCTAAAACCCAAAAAATCCACCCCAAGTATGAAGCAAAAACATGCAAATTTGTAATAAAACTTAAAGGACGATTGGTGTTTCGGTGTGTACATGAATTACAAACCTAAATTCAGAATATTAAAATTCATAATAAGATCTATACCTTTACTAATTATAAACTACGATGGAATTTCTAATAAGAATAAATGAAAATTAGAAAGTTGCTTTGTTCAGATTTAGAATCCCACAACTAGTCAACTAGACAAATTTAGAATAAAAATTAAAATAAGATTACATGTTAGGAGTGAAAATTTAGATTAAATTAACGATCTTTGTGAAGTAGAACCTAACATCTAGAATAACAAATAAATGAAAATTGGCAAAATTTAAATTAAAAGAAAGTCGCTATGTCAAGTACAATATGAATACATAATTAAAAGTAAAAGAAAACAAGAAATTTTTTATACAAATTCCAAAATAAAATCCCAAAATACCTACTATTAGGAATAAAAACTAAATGAAAGTTTATAATTGGATTTGTATATCAAATCCTTAAATTCTTAAATTTTCATAAGAAACGACTCCATGTCAAGTAAATTTGATTTATATATGAATTCCAAACTATAATTCCAAAAATATTAAAATTCACAATAAGAAGTAAATTAAAAATTAAAAATTTGGTTTTTTCAAAATCATAAATTGAATTAGGAATTTGATTTCTATAAATATAAATTAGTAAGTGCAGTTCCAAACATTTGTAAAATATGTAAATACAAAAACAATTATTTTTAGGCATTAATTGGTTTGAGATTTCTTTAACTCGTGTTTTGTTTTCACTTTTTTAATGCTTTATGTATGAAGGTATGATACTTTTCTTTATTGTAATGTTATTTTGTACTGCATGCACTGCCTTTTTGTGTTATTTAGGAGAAAAAGGAAATTTCTAACCAAAGATATGGTAATTAGAAATGCATGGAAGAATTAAATTAGGTTTAAATATAAGTATATCAACTATTTGTATGCCGTATTAAGTCAACTATTTTTCTTTCTTAGTTAGTCATGCAAGCAAAGTAGCTCATTTTTGTACCATCTCTCAATGATGTTTTTGTTCCATCGTAACAAGTGTTACAAACATGGTGCATATCAATTCGTCAATTAGATAACACTTTCTGTCATATATAGAACTTAGACATGTTCTTAGTCAGATGTGATTAAAGTTAAAATTATCTACCTCAAAAAAATTATTGTAAGTACTATTTTCATAATCTAAAATTAATTATTTAATCTTTTGAGGTAGAGACTCAATACTTCATCTAAGACGCTAGCCCGTATGAATAGTTTGCATAATAACAAGAGGAATTTGCATGAAAATGTTTAGCCAGAGATAATAATAATAACAATAACAACAACAATAATAATAGAAAAAAAGTCAAAACGGAGCAGTCCCAATCCTTGTCCAAGTCAATTCGGGTAAAACTTTTCTTTTCACGCAAATTCCTACTACATATATGCATCGAGTTCAGGGGAAAAGCTACTATATTATCTCCCTCATTGATGCTCTGATTTCTTCATTGATGCATCAACAAGTGCTATTGACTTGGTGCATATCAATTCATCAATTAGAGAGCACTTTCTGTCGTTTGTAGAACTTAGACATGTTCTCAGTCATTGGTGATTAAAGTCAAAACAAACATTAGATTGTAATTTAATCTACTCTCAATAAATTTTATATGCGTAATCTAAATTTATTATTTAATTATTTTATCTTTTGAGATGGAGACTAAATACTTTATCTAAAATCTAGCCTGTGCGAATGCATGGTAGTCGATTAGTCTATACTAAAAAGGCATTCTAAGAAAGCTCCCATGTTAAAAAGAAAGATCTAGCTATCTATGTGGTGAGCCGGAGTTATACCAGCTCAGATTAAAAGAAAGAGTGCTATATCAAGTGCAATCCAAAAATAACTAAAATTCAAAAAAAATAGCTATTTGATTGTAGCACCCAGCTCTCCATGGGCTCTAGGATGCTACTACTACTCAATACATATCACTTAATAATAAATATACTTAAAGTCTAGCAAGTAATACCTTGATGAAAAGAGGGTTTAAATACTCTAAAGGACCTTACAAAAATTACATTGAGAAATCAATTAATTAGGAGATTAAAAGAAATATATAAGTGTGTGCGCACTCTAGACACTCCCTCCCGCATATCTTGAAGCATTCAAACCTACAATGGGGGAAAGAGGAGTGAGATACAAATCTCAGAAAGCAATAGTCATGAAACAAACATACTTCACATGATATTGATTATTAAATTTCATCAAACATAGAAAACCAAATGTCAATCACTTCACACCTTCAATTCCAATACTCCAAGTTGACAACAAATGCAATGATGCAATTATGCCTTAAATTCTAAGGGCACTCTGGAATAGTCATATAACTTTCTCACTGGCCTGGTCCTAAGCACTTTAGACTAGTTATATGACTTTCTCACTAACCTAGCTCAAATGCACTTTGTGTACCGGTACAACCATTTTACTCGATATGAATAAATATGCAATGATATGAATGCAATTCATGGTGCACCATTCTCCATAATCAATGTACTCTATAAGTAACACTCATTTAGCACATGTAAGTACTTGCACCAAATAGACATTCACCACTCAACATAATCACTAATTTACCAAATATAGCGCTTGAACCAAATAAACAACCAACATCAACATATAATCATGGAGGTATCAACATGCAACAATCATACATAAAACTAAAATGTAAGTACCACAATTCATCACGATTCACATAAATAAAATTCAGTAAAACTTAAATTTTGTAGTAAAACAACTCTTAATTAAGAAAGTAATTGCAAAGCATGGGAGTTTCATAACAAATTACAACCACCGCAACATTACTTGCCTTAATCGATAATGGAAAATTGACCACCGATGATCAGCCTTGAAACGAGGCAATAGGACCTACTAATAAAAGTGATACAATAATAAAAGTGATACAATGCCTCTGACCACTGAACAACACACGGATGCAATAGACACATGCTCTTACGCTTTAACACGTTGCTCTCCCTCCTATAATTACTGGTTTTGCTGTCCCGGTGGAACGAGAGTGTCAAACTTGCACTCCAGGGGATTAAACTACAAACCAATTTTTATATCCAATAACTACACTTAAAAACCATCTTTCTTAGTTGGTCAACTTTTTAATACCAAGCTAATCAGCATATAAAAAATAGCACACAACTTCTACATATTATTTTTTTAGTACAGAGAGCTTTAGAATTTTGTATTGTCTTACATAAACCATATATTTCAGGAAAATAAGACTTTTGAATTTCTACAGAAACTTATCTACCAACCTTCAGTTAACACCAAACATTAATTCCGTAGTATAGCAAGGTTAATTCGCATCACAAGAATACTACGTAGATTACCGATGCACTGCAAGACACAACTTCAAAATGCCATATCTTTAGATATATCCATCGGATTATTGTGTAATTTAGCTCTCTGGAAAGGTTATAAAATTGCCTACAACTCCCTAATACAACTCATTACTATTGGGAAATAGTTCCACATGGATTGTGGAAAAGAAAAAAAACATAACTTATAAGTATGAGAGAGACTCCATCTATTGGACTAGTCTTTTGGGGAGAAGGCCCAATACTATTTATAAGGTTGTTGCTTTTAGGGGTTTGCATGCGGGCAACCCGTGGGTTTAGATGCGCCGCGTGCACAGCCTATTTAAGATCTGTGGCCCGAGGAGTAAACCTGGTTGGACCTGACAAGGTGCTAGGGTCCGGATCTAACACTAGTATCAGAGCCCATGCACCTAACATCTCCCAGGAGTGCGGTGTGTACAATCCATGTGTGAGGAGGGATTATGGGAAATAGTCCCACATGGATTGTGAGAAAGGAAAAAAAATCATAATTTATAAGTGTGAGAGAAACCCCATTCATTAGACTAGTATTTTGGAAGAAGAAGACCCAATACGACTTATAAGGTTGTTGTTTTAGGGCCTTACATGCGAGCAGCCCATGAGCTTAAGTGCGTGACGTGCACAGCCCATTTAAAACAATGGTCCAAGGAGTAAACCTTATTGGATCTGACATGGTGTTAGAGTCCGGATCTAACAATTATTAGATAAAACTCGAACAATACCCAAAAATGTAGTATAAGACACTGCCCCTGGAAAATAATCTACTAAGCTAGACAGGGTTTTCTAATTCTAAATGCAATCAAAATGCATCTACTGATATCAAATCTAATCTATGAAGCCAATCTACAGCAATAAAAGGTTGAGGAAACAGGACTTAGATCAATACCCTAGACGGGAACGTCGAAGATGGCAAGAACGGTGAGCTAATTTCTTCCTTTTCTTCTTCTACCTTCTCTGCCATGCCGCACCCTTCTTCTGTCCTTCCGTGGCAGCAAACAGCACCATGCATCGGCGGTAGCAGCAGCACTAGGGCTGTGCAAAAAAAAAAAACTGAACCGAAAAAACCGTACCGAAAAAACCAAACCGAACCGGTCAACTCGGTTTGACCGGTTTTTGGTATTCGGTTCGGTAGCTAGAAAAGGGGTATTTGTATGATTCGGTTTTTTCGGTAAAAACCGAGGGAAAACCAAAATTCCCGAAAAAACCGAAAAGCCCAGCAGCACTCTCCAGTCTTAGCGGCCCACCAGCAGTCCGGCCCGACGCACGCGCGGGGCATAACCTAACCCTAGCGCTGCGCAGACAGAGCGAGTGACCGATGCGGTCACACGGCGACGCCTCTCGCCACCTCGACTGAACCATAGCATTTCCTCGCGCTCTCCGCCACCACGAGACCTCCGGTGCCGCCGCATCCCGCCCCGGCGCTTCCATCGCCGCGACGCCGCAGCCCACGCGGATCGAATCGCCAAGCCCGACATCGAAGCCACGCCGGCTAGAAAGTCTCGCATCTTCCTCACGCGAGCACCACCCGCTCTCGCCCAAATGTCATCTCGCTCCGGTGAGGGCTTCTGTGGCAGCTCTCTCGCTGAGACCCGCCTCCTCCTGGCATTGGCAAAGGTAATCAACCCTTTGCTTTGCTTTCGTTTTGCTTGTTTTTAGAAAATTTGAGAATAGCTGCAATGACAATGCCCATCCATCCATTCACATTCTAATACCTGGGAATAAACATATATGATTTATTGCCCTTCGTTGAGGATACTCTCAACTCTTGGGGCATTTCCACCGGATACTGGCTGACTTGTGAAAATGACAAGGAGAACATCATACTGAAGGGGGGCAGTGAGGAGTGCTTCACAGTATGAAGGGTTGAGATAAATCACAGCAAGAACAGAACGTACCTTACGAACACCCCCTAAGGTGATATATGCTTTCTTTGGAGTGTTAACAATCACAACTCTAGCCCATCGGAGAAATTTCGATATTTGACACTGAATACGTGCGCCTCTCAACTTTTAACCCCCAATTCGCACGCCTTTGGAAATTTAACCCTGTCACTGCGAATTCTTTTGATTCAAGAGATTCTCTTCATTGATCGAGTGGGCCTCCCACCATCGGTCAGCCTGATGGCAGCTTGTGCACGTTATGCATCTGCTCCTCTGGCAAACAACCGTAGGCCAGCATATTTTAATCTCTGGCCTACCTCAAAGCCGGTGCTTGGAGTTGCGACATGGAGCCGAGGAGGTCCGAGTAATCCGGTGCGGTTATTGGCGCAAGCTGTAAGGCAGTAGTTGCCGATGAGCCCAACAGCTCAACGGCCGCTGAGGTGCCTGTAAGCATCGGAACATGAGCCATGTCGTGGCCGCTAGGAAGATTGGGAGATGGGGATAAGGAGCACCTGGGATCATACAAAAGCGCAAAAGTATCACGATTCCAGCGATCCTATCAGCTGGGTCACCATCCTTCTGTGATTCTAGTAGATTTCGATCAATGATGCGAGCTGTATTGCTAGCTCTCTTGGGATCATACGATACTAGGAATTTCCATACTGCAATTCAAAAAATATTAAAATTTGCAACAAGAAGTAAATTAAAATTATAAATTTGGTTTTTCCAAAATCATAAATTGAATTAGGAATTTGATTTCTATACATATAAATTAGTAGGTGCAGTTCCAAACATTTGTAAAATCTGTAGATGCAAAAAAATTGTTTTTAGGCATTAATTGGTTTGAGACTACTCTAACTCATGTTTTGTTTTTGCTCTTTTAATGCTTTTTATGAAGGCCGGGTACTTTTCTTTATTATAATGTTAATTTATACAATTCTGTTATTAGGAGAAAAAGGGAAAGATCTAACCAATGATATAGTAATTAGAAACGCGTGGAAGAATTAAATTAGGTTTAAATATTACTATGTCAACTATTTGTATGTCATATTAAACCCATCACTTTCTTTCTTAATTAGTCATGCAAGCAAAGTAGCTCACTTTTGTACCATTTCTCAATGATGTTTTTGTTCCATTGCATCAACACAAGTGTTACTAACTTGGTGCATATCAATTTGTCAAATAGATAACATTTTCTATCCTATGTAAAACTTAGATACGTTCTTAGTCATTGGTGATTAAAGTTAATATTAAAATTATCTACCTCAAAAAATTTATATTAAGTACCATTTTCATAATCTAAAATTAATTATTTAATCTTTCGAGATAGAGACTCAATACTTTATCTACGACGTTAGCTGGTATGAATAGTTTATATAATATCAAGAGGAATTTGCAAGAAAAAGTTTAGCAAGAGAAATAATAATAATAATAATAATAATAATAATAATAATAATAATAATAATAATAATAATAATAATAATAATAATAATAATAATAATAATAATAATAATAATAATAATAATAATAGGGGGAAAAGCCGAAATGGAGCAGTCCCAATCCTTCTTCAAGTCGGTTCGGGTAAACCTTTTGTTTTCACGCAAATTCCTACCACATATAGGGTCCGTTTGGTTGGGCTGTGAGCTGTGAAAAAGTTGCTGTGGGCTATGAGCTGTGAGAAAGCTGCTGTGAGCTGAGAGCTGTGAGAAAAGCTGAAAGCCGTTTGGTTGAAACAGCTGTGAAACTGTAGGTTTGGTAAGAAATACCTGTAATGCCCCTGAAGGCACGAACCCTAGCGCCCGCCCTCACGCGCCTGCCGAACCGAGACCTGGGACAGTTCACGCGGATGGGGGAAAAGGAAAGGAAAAAACGATTCGTTGCGTTCATGGAGGAAATAACCAGTGGCAGGTGAGTAATTTCTCGTGGAAAGCCGGTGGAAGCACCTCTGGTACTGCTGTGAAAAATAAACTGTACCCAAAGTAGCTTTCTCCAAGAAGCAGCTTTTGCTTCCACCCCTTTGGTTAGCTTTTGGCTTTTTGGAAGCAAAAGCACCTCTAGAAAGCCCAACCAAAACGACCCATATACACCGTCGGCATCGAGTTCAGAGGAAAAAGCTACTATATATGTCAATCAAACCAAGGCCTAAAAAGGAAATATAAAGCCCAGAAAAATCGAAGGGTAAAAAGGAAAAGAAAAGGACGAAAGTGTTCGCGCACTGCGTCAGTGCTCGTCTTGGAACCCTTCCCCTCCTATTCACGCCTCCCACAGTCACCTAATTTAATTGGAGGTGTTCGCTGTGTTTTTCGACTATCAAAGAAAATGTAGTTTAAGATGAAAATTGTTTAAGTTTAATTTAAATTCGTATCATGTTTATGTAGCACACTACATTGCATCGTACCAGATGTGGTATGATCGGTATCAGGACCGTGCGTAGGTTGTATCAGACATAGTGTTACACATGCAGTAACCAATTTTAGTTCAATTTTCTTTCTGTGTGGGAATCATTTCTCTTGCCCTATTTAGGGGAAAAAAGAAAGCTCTAACCAAAGATATGGTAACTAGAAACGTGTGGAAGAATTAAATTAGATTTAAATATTACTATGTCAACTATTTGTATATCATATTAAGCCACCCATTTTTCTTTCTTAATTAGTTAGTTATTTAAGTAAAGTAGCTTACTTTTGTTCCATCTCTCAGTGATTTTTTGGTTCCATCGCATCAACACGTGTTACTAATAGCTTGCTGCGTATCAATTCGTTAATTAGATAACACTTTCTATCCTACAGAGAACTTGACATGTTTTTAATCATTGATGATTAAAGTTAAAATTATCTGCCTCAAAAATTTATACTAAGTATTATTTTTATAATCGAAAATTAATTATTTAATTATTTAAGATAGAGATAGACTCAATACTTTACCTAAGACGCTAGCCCGTAAGAATAGTTTATATAATAACAATAGGAGTTTGGAATAAAAAAAGTTTAGTTAGAGAAAATAATAATACTAGAGAGAAAAAGCTGAAACGGAGCATACCCAATCCTTCTCCAAGTCGGTTCGGGTAAACCTTTTCTTTTCACGCAAATTCCTACTACATATATGCATCGAGTTCAGAGAAAAAAGCTACTATATATGCCGATCAAACCGAGGCCTAAAAAGGAAATATAGAGCCCGGAGACGAAAGCGTTCGCCGGCGGCTGCGTCAGTGCTCGTCTTGGAACCCTTCCCCTCCCGTTCACGCCTCCCGCAATCGCCGTGAATACCATCCGGCGCCGCCGAGCCGAACCCTCTCCTTTACCGGCGCCGCCGAGCACGCCTCCTGGCCTCCCTCCACCTCGAAGGAATTCTTCTTCCCCTCTCCTTTCCGCTGTTGGATTGGCGTGGAGCGGAGAGGAGATCCATCGGGGCTGATTACTTTTGCTGGTGAGGAAGCCCTAATATCTGCTTTATGATTTTTGTTCCGCTCTTTTCTTTGCTGTGAGCGATACGGCCCGAATATTTGTTTCCGGGATGCTCCAATCCACCCAATCAGTTGCGGATTTGCTGGCTAGTGTGATGCGGTAGGGCACGGATTACGGTCTCTTGGGCGTCGTCGGGGTAGAAATCGCTCTGGAAGTTGAGAGATTGGATTGGTAATTGCTCGTTTAGACGATGCCCGCGGCACTGGGAAAACTGGGACTTCTTGTATCTGGTAGGCTGGGATTGTGCCGAAAGGTACTTCTTTTGCTTGGTGCAGATTGTTGCATTGTGGATGATTCATCGGTGGCTTGCTTGATTCTGGATGTCTGACCGGCCTAGATGTGCATGGTGTTGGAATTGGTCTTTAGGCCTCCCTTAGGTTTTGACTGTTGAGTTGAGTTGCTACTAAGTGGAATTGGAGTCTAGTTCTTAATGCGGTAGGAGTTTGTCTATAATTGGGTGTTGTTTCTATGTATGGAAAGCCAATCCAGGGTACCTTGGTAGTAATGCCTCCTTTCTTTTTTCGGAACTACCTCTGGAAGTGGCTTAGAGCAAGTTTAATAGTATAGATAGCTGCTACCTCCAATATATTTTCATGTCATCAAAAGGTAAGATGCAGCCAACTCATATAATAAGCTGGCTATAAGTTGTCTCTACAAGAGCTCTCAATCATTTAATACATACATGGGTATTGATCATTTAATACATGCATGAGTATAGCAGTTAGTTCTATTGGTACATACATGGATAACGCCTCTTTTCCTGTGCTATAGCCTGACTCTTGCATGGAAGCCGACTTGGCTCTCTCTCTCCTTTTCTCTCCCCTCCACATAGGACTATGCTGACATGGATTCCCTTATAGCTAGCACAGTCAGCCTTATTAAACTTGCTCTTATGCATAAGTGTAGTTTTGGGGGAATGGAAATACTCATTTAGTTGAAGTTTTTTTTTGCCATTTTCATTAGAATCTGTGATGCAAAGTCTCAAGCAATGATTTTTTTTAATAAAAAATTCCGTATCTTGCAGGTGATCGGCTGTGGCATGGCAAGGAAGCCTTCAGCTTGTCTTGCCATTTATTTTCATAAATGATGTCCTTCCTTTCAAAGGGCACACCTACCCAAACAGTGTTTAAGTGGCCATGGAGAAGCGAATCACAATTGTCAGCACATCTGCTTGTTGATGTTCCACCTGAGATAGAATTATCAGACTACCAAAGATTGCCGGGTTCTGGTAGTGAGAGCCCATCAGGACTTCTCCATGGAGATGACTTAAAGGCTGAGCTGATTCCTGACCTGGATATTTTCTTTGAGAGGCTTTATGAATATTTCTGTGCAAAAGGTCTAAGATGCATTATCATCAAGTGGATAATTGAGATCCTTAATGTGACATTTATGGTATGCTCTATTGGTTTTTTCTTCTTGTTTGTTGATTGGGGTGCCCTTGGCCATTTGAAATGTGGTGTGGAAGCACTTGAGTCGGGGGAGAAACCATGTGACTTGATGAAAGTCATTAAGAATGACCCGCTAGTTCCTTTCACATTTATGAAGATGATCACTATTGGATCAATGGTTATATTGACAACTTACACACTTATTAATTTTCTGAAGTTCTTTGTAAAACTGAGTAGCACACTCAATGTTCGCGACTTCTACTATAACAGGTAAGGCTTCAGCTTCATGCATCATACACTGTATTAACTTTTGCTGAGTAAGATAGGTGATATATGTTTCCATTTTTTCTTTGTGTAGTCTTAAGGTTACAGATCTCGACATTCAAACTATATCGTGGCCCAGAGTAGTTGAGAAGGTTGTCCTTCTCCAGAAATCACGACAGCTTTGCGTGGTTAAGGATCTGTCAGAGCATGATATCATCATGCGAATAATGCGGAAAGAGAACTATTTGATTGGGATGGTTAATAAAGGCATCATTGCATTTCCGATTCCCTGTTGGCTTCCTGGAGCTGGTCCAACGGTCAGTTCTCGTATGCATGGAAGGAAAAGCTATCTGATGCTTCCGAAGACCCTGGAGTGGACTTTGAAGTGGTGCATCTTCGAAAGCATGTTTGATAGGTAAGGACGTCTGTATCTCTGTTTCTGGTATTAGTAGCATATTACATTACTACCATTTGTATTCCAAAATATTTAGTCAGCAAAGTTTTTCAAGTATTTGAAAGCAATCAATATAATAACCACATGGTATCTTCAGCTCGAGTAAGAGTTATGACCGTACATGGACTCGGTATGGCATAGAACATGGACAATTGGATATGTAGTAGAAAAAATGAAAATTTCCATGCCAAAACAGATACGAACATTTACTGCTGTCTAGCATATATCTTTACCAATAAACTACTTAGTGTCTAAGAGTTGCATGGTACTTTTTCTCATGGACTCTGTTCTACAGTTGTCCTAGTAGATTTAGGTGTTGTATACATCTGCAGTTGTCCTATTAAATTTAACGCTTTTGCATTCCTGATTATTTAGATCATTTCTCTTGTTCCTTCAAATGTAAGCTTATTAATGATTTTCTACCTTTTCCAGATGTTAGTCCATGCTGTTTTTATTTGCGCTTGAAACTCATGTCCTCTTCTCTTGCAGTAAATTTTGTGTTAGGAAAGATTTTCTAACATGCCCAACTTTGTTGAAAAAACGGCTTGTATTTATGGGCATTGCAATGCTTCTTCTATCACCCTGCCTTGTAATCTTCCCATTGGTATACCTGTTTCTGAGACATGCTGAAGAATTCTACAATAATCCTAGTACCGCATCATCTCGAAGATGGTCCAATCTGTCAAGGTGGATTTTGAGGGAGTACAATGAGGTAGCAGCTCTCTTAAAACTAAGTTTCTTTTGCAGAGAAATTTTACTACTTTGAATATTCTGAAATCTCAATGATCACGTGTCCTCCCTTTGTGACAAGGCCTATAGATCATATGTAACCTATTCCTTTTTTTATTAACACCACTGCTTTTAACAATTTCAGGTTGAGCATTTCTTCAAACATAGGATGAACAACAGCACTGCCCATTCTTTAAATTATTTGAAGCAGTTTCCAGCTCCACTAGTATCTATTGTCGCAAAATTCATATCATTTGTATCTGGTGGCTTGGCTGGCATTCTTCTCATCGTTGGATTTCTGGGTGAATCTATCCTTGAGGGTCATGTAAGTAGTTTGTTTCCGCATGCTCATGCTGTTAGTGCCACATGATGAATGACTTTTTCTCCTTTTAAAATCTCATATTTTCGTAATTTCAGGTTTTTGGCCGAAATCTATTCTGGTATACTATTGTTTTTGGAGCAATAGCAACTGTAAGCCGGAAAGTCGTGGCTGATGAACTTCAAGTGATTGATCCAGAAGGAGCCATGTCCTTTGTTGTCCAGCAGACGCATCACATGCCAAAAAGGTGGCGTGGTAAAGAGAACAGTGAACCTGTGCGGAGAGAATTTGAAACTCTGTTTCAGGTAATTCACTCCTGCTGCTGTTGCTGTTAAATTGTGGAAGTAATTAATTTGATTGATTTCGTGTAATATATATAGGATACAAAGGGACACAAGACTAAACCCTAGTAAAATAGGAAATACCACTAATAGTCTTAACATCATTCTCAAATTCAAGGCGTATACAATAGCATTGCATTCGAAAAAGGTTGACATTAAAATAGGAAAAATCTGAAGTCTAAGTCTTAATAATGTCATCGTAGTTTGTAGCTCTTGGAAGATATGTCAAGTCGAAGAGGAATGGATAGAAACATAGCGGCGTAGATCGAAGCCCAAGACGACGGCGGTGCAGTGTAAAAGAAGCGCAACAGAAGCGCGGTGGCCTTAAAAGCTCGAGGTGGCGGCTCAGAGAGAAACAACGGCATCATAACGGTTTCTACGATCTGCACGCGGCTCAGAGAGGAGTGGTGGTTGCCATGCAAAAAGGAAATTACTATGCTTTTATGACTGACAATAAAATTATGGACTTGCATGACTTAGACGAATTGAAAGATAGAGGCTACAGATTTGGATGGACGCAACAGAAGACTTAAAAGAAATAGACGCAAAGCTGCAGATACTAACATCAACAGTGGTTTCAGGCTGGACCACCCTTGTGAAATACCAAAGATACCCATGTGCAACAGTTGATCAAGGTAGACGATTCAAAGCCTTGAGTGAAATGCCCACAGTGCAGATGCACACATGGTGAACACCTGCACACCAGTAAAGCTGAAAGCAAGCACAACATAAGTTCATCCCCCAACGTGCACACCAGTCAATGCACTAGCCGCTGTAGAGCAGTCATCAAGTCCCTCCTCTCTCCTTGTCCTCAAGACTCCGTCTCTTCCTTGCCTCTCTTCCCCCAACACGGACGGCACAAATAAGAAGGCGGAGGAGACCAAGAGAGATGCGGTGAAGGCGGTGAGTAAGGAACCCATCAGCCAGGGCCGAGTCAAGGCGCAGGTGGCTCGTCGGGAGCCGGTAGGTTCTGCCTCTTTCCAGCACGGCGGCCGGCCCGGTGCAGATCGGGAAGAGCAGATGAGGCAATGGCAGCGCGGGATGAGGCAGCCAGTGGCGGCTGTCCGAAGAGCGTGAGATGAAGACGCCTGCGACGGTTGGGCAATGGCGGTGATGGGGAGGCCATCTAGATCTGGAAGAGGAGCAGCGATGACAGAAATATGACGATGGTTCCAGGTGGGGAAGCCTCCAGGCAGTGGCAAGCCAGATCTGACGCTAAGAAGGTTGGATCCGAGCGGGGCATGGTTGGCGGCGGTGGCTGACAAAGAGGCCAGCCGACGTTTGGATCCAGATCCGGTGGTGGCGACATGGGCCTGAAGAGCACAAGACCTCAGCGACCCACTGGAACAGGCGGCGGTGGCATCTTCGGTGTTTGCTGTTGCCTAGATCCGTGCAGGATTGGTGAGAAGCGCTAGGACGAAAAGCCGTGGAGATGGCCGGCGGCGAAGAAGCCCGATGACGGTGGCATATGTGGGCGATGATTGCCTAGATCATGTTGTTTTGTACTGAAAAGGGTGATAATTTCCAAAATAAGGCATCTAATTGAACTGTAGAAATACTAAGTCCCTAATTCATACCTCCACCTGGGGAAGGCACAACAGCCGCAGGACTACCTCCACCCCCTCCACCGCGTCGTCTCCTGCCGCCATGGAAGCAGAGGACGATGTGCTGGAAGAGGCCACGCAAGAGGAGGTAGAGAGGAAGAGGAGGGAGAAATGAGGCAGGGTGTCGTGAGGAGCATGGCGCCGCCGACGTGTCCAAGGTGTAGTGGTTAACGTTGTCGGATGTTGTCTGCTACCTTGGCCTTCCCAAAATAGGAAGATGACAGATTTGCGGAGGCTTTGGGTAGAAGAGTAGGGGTGGTGGGATCTAGATGGGGTTGGCACGACGAGGATAGGTGGTGGCGGCGGAGATTAGTAGGGAGGAGCGGCGGCGGAAGAGAGATGGCGATGGCACAAATTAAGGGGAAGGAGTAGTGGTAGCGGTGTCGCGCGACCCTTGCCTGCCGCCGGTGGAGCCGCTTGGTGGCCTCCGTCCTCCCAAGCCTCCACTCCGCTCCGCCCCACCCCTCCTTAGCCGCGATATCCATTAGTGCAATGGCATCCATGAGTGCGTTCAAACCTCATTTTCCTCCACCGCGTCACCCACAACCCGCCTCTCCCTCTCTTTCCTCCTGGCCGGACGACTCCTGCTTATTCCTTGATTGGGGTGGGGAAGGGCGTGAGGAAGGAGGAGGCGTCGTGGGGAAGAGGCGGCGATGGCGGCGTAGGGGGCGGGCGATGAAGGAGGAGCAAGCAGGGGAGAGGGCGAAGGCAGCGAGGGTGGGAAGGAAGGGGGAGCAGGCGGCGGAGTGGAGTGGGTTGAAGGTGGAGGCACGGATTCGGGAGGAAGGTTGTCGGGCCCACGTGTCGGCGCGGTGTTTTCTCTGTGGGAGTGGATGGAGGGAGAAGAACGTACCACTCACCAACTCTTTCTTTTAAGTAGTAGAGAAAAATTATCTTTCAATAATTTATAGATTGCAGTGATTCAGTTCCTTTTAAATTTCAGTTTCATGAACCTATGTTTAAACTTATTTGCTAAAGCCTATTGTATAACTCTGCCCCATTTAAATAGGAAGCATTTATCAATGCACTGATATAGAATATTCAATATTCTATAGCTTTTTTTCTCCGATGATACTTAGATAAAATTGGTGCTTTCAAGTTTTTTTGTCATTTTTAATGTTAAATGATACATATAGATGATAAATTATTGTGGGTACTGGGTTGTATGCTGCCAACCGCTAACACGTTTAGAAATATTGATATAAGGGTTGATTGATACAAAGCAGAAAGTGCTGCCTACCTGCATTCGGTATTGTGCATTTACACATTGGTTGCTTTTACTTGTGCAGCTTGTCTGGGATGCAGTATTGAATTCCATTACTTGTGCAATTTGCTTTTACATGTGCTGTAGCTTACTTCTTGTAAATTGCAATTGCAGTATACCATAACAATTCTCCTAGAAGAGATGGCCTCGATTTTCATCACTCCTTACCTGCTAATTTTTGTGGTACCAAAGGTAATATTTTGAGCTAGATAAATACGATTTCACTTCTAGATTTCTAAATTATGTTCTGCAATGGTTGACCTTTTACTAATTACAGCGTGTTGATGATATTCTGCACTTCATTTCGGACTTCACAGTTTACGTAGATGGAGTGGGAGATGTGTGCAGGTTTGTTTCTGTCTTTTAATTATCACAATATACTTACTTTGCTGCTTCTAACACAATTTCTGTTTGACATCTCAACAGCTTAAGCTTGTTTGACTTCAGAAGACATGGAAATAGAAACTATGGTTCGCCACTTGATGCAGTTAAAAGTATGAGGAGTTCCCAAGGAAAAATGGAGAAATCATTATTGAGGTGCCCTTCATTTTAACACTAAATATATCTCTTACCATTTTTTACATGACGGTTTGTTATTTTGATTATTCTGATAAATGTGGCTTGTGAATTATATGAGATTACAAGTGCCTTCTTTTGTTTGTTTTCGGCAACCTTATACTATTGCATGCTTTCATGCTATGCCTTCTGATTAACTCGATACTAAATAACCACTTTCTTTCTTGTCGTTGATGTATTTGTACATGTAGTAGAATTTAGATGCTGAGGACTTTAGCATTTGAGATAAGTATGTGCCAATTCATTTGGTGTGTGCAGTTGTGCACTTCCTATCATGACTCACGAGCCACTCATCTGGCTTACTTTTCAAACAGAATGCTTATCCCATGCTTGTATACCTTTTTGTTGTTACTCAGTTTATTTCTTGACTGAGGGCTCTGTTTGTTCGAACCGCCTTAACTGGAGAACTTCTCAGTTTATTTCTTGACTGAGGGCTCTGTTTGTTCGAACCACCTTAACTGGAGAACTTCTGTGCCTACTCATTGGCCCTTCAGTTCTTTGATCACGATATACTAGGAGCTTACTGTCAATAGGTCCTTCAGCTTTTTTTTGTAGAATTCCCTGGCTGTCTACGTATTTTCTGTCACAAGTTCCATCTCCATTATATCAATTCTCGTTGAGTTGGTGCACATAATCATATGTTCAAAAAAATTGAAGAGGAATCAAGAAGGTAATTCATTTCTGATAATTTTGTCAAGAATGCTTTACGTAGTGGCCAAATGTTAATATCTCATTGGCACATTTCTGATAATCATATGAGTGCTTCCCATTCAGAACAAATAAATAATTCAAATATTAATATCTCATTGGCACAAACACCGCAACAAAGAGAAGCTGATATTTGAAGTGCTTTTATGAAAGATACGTTGGAAAAGGTAATTTACTTTTGGTGCCAGTTGGCTTGACATAACTATGTTGTTTCATTATTTACAGTTTCCAAAGCACCTATACATCATGGGAGCCAAATGCAGACGGCAAGAAATTCTTGTGCAACCTCCAGAGATTCAAGGAAAAGCAAATCCGCAAACATACCTTTCAAGCAATGGAAGCATCAGAACTTGGATCTAGTACAAGAAGTCAAAGTGCTGATATCTTCCATCGACTGCTCCCAGGAATATTCATCCCGGCAATGGGGTTATTTATAACTTTGGCCCTTAGGACTGCTTGACACAGATCAAAGAGCTTGTCCATATATCCTGGATTGGTATTACACGTATCACCTGCCACACTCGGATAGAGGGGAGGACTCATCTCCCCACCTTGATGAAGCATCACCTGAGCCAGGGGAGGATATGTGGCCACCTCCAAGCAAACCATTAACGGAAGTTGAAGAGGAGCAAATATGGGATTCCAATTTGTATGAAAGAGCTCGAAGCCAGTTGGAGGCATCAACATCAAGTGCATTCTTTCAGCGTGCCACCTTCAAGCGCCAGGACAGGGAACAAAATTCTACGAGCCATCATTGGTGGGCTCAGTCCTCTGCACGGCCGACTGGTCCACGAGATAGTTTTCTTGAACCTCCAGAAGACAGTTTTTTTGAGCCTCCAAACTTTGGAAATCAGTACGAGTCTGGCCATTACTCCAGCCATCAAAGCGATTGGGCGCTGACCTCTGCACGGCCAACTGGTCCACAGGACAGTTTCCTTGAGCCTCCAAACTTTGGAAAACATTACATGCTTGGCAATCATTCCAGCCATCACGGTGATGACATGTTGAAGGGAAGCGTAGAATCAGGTCAGAGCAACACCAGAAGCAACGGTAATTGGAGGAGCCTCGACATAGAGGAAGGCCTGGAGTTTCCATTTTGCTGATGTCCCTCAGATGATGGAATGGATGATGGCCGCAGCGTAGCCAATATTTATGGCTCTACGCCAGCCAGCCTTCCTGTACGGATAATACCTAGAAGCAGTGACCCTATTTAGTTTGAAGAGAAACACACGGGAAAAAAAAACTAGTAATACTTGTGCAGGGACATGATGAATGTTCTGAATTTTAGATTAGAAAAAAAGGATGCATACGTCAGTTTATTGTGAGCTGGCAAAGGCCGACCAATTCTTTTGCACAGATAGCTTAGAGCAAGTCCAATAATGATCTTATAGCCAAGCTAGTCAGTATTTTTGCTGATGTGGAGGAGAGAAGAGAGATGAGAGCTTGGCTCTCATGCAAGCAACAAGCTGGGCATGGGAGCCTATGCAGTGGTGGACTCGGATAATAAATGTATGTAGGGAGGAATAGGAAAGAGAATGTGAGACATGGTACCATATAATAATAAAAAATCTTTTATAGATAAATAGAAGATAAATTATTGTATAACTTGGCTCTTATAACTTGATTTATAGTCAAACACTTGGCTCTATTATTGAACTTGCTCTATACCTATAGTCTTGTCCTTCCCACTTTAGGGAGGAGAACCATTATTTTGTGACAAAGTTGAAGTGCTTCATTCAACTAATTTACCGCTCATTTATTGTTGTCAGCTGTCACTGGATGCTTTATGAAAGATATTTGAATACTGACTCGGGAGCACTAGAATGCATACAAATGGCAGTTCTATTAGGCATCAACAACAGTAGAGACATGTTCTGTATAGCCATCCGCATCATTTACCACCTAGTGCTCTAACGGTCGATGGCATAGCCAGATTTGTAGCTATGGTGGTCTATTATCTAAATTTTTTTAACCGCTATAAATTTAACGTGTCAAGACACAAGTATATGAATTACAAAACGCAATTAAGAAAAAAGGACATACAGAGTTCATAAAATAAACGAGTATAGCTTTCTTAACATAGAATTGAAATATTACATACCCATAATAATTGAAAAACAATATGTCACTACTTTTTGTGAGGCCTGCATCACCAAGAATATCTAATCGAGTTGCGATCGAAAATGATAATACAATATTCATCAACTAACAGATGAATGAATGAATTACAGAGCAACAAGCGTATGAAAAGGAAGACTGGAAGAGTTACAAGAATATCTAACCGAGTTGCGATCGAAAATGATAATACAATATTCATCAACTAATGATGAATGAATGAATTACAGAGCAACAAGCGTAAGTGAAAAGGAAGAGAAATAAGAGAGAATTGAAACGACTAATGCGAAAAGAAAAGAAAGGGCGGATGGGTACCTTTCCAAAAGGCGAGACCAGCTTGCTGGAGCGCAGTGATTCTGTCCCGAGCTTCTCTTTCCTCACTGCGAGCAGCGGAGGAGAATCAAAAGCAATCCAAAAGCCATCATAATTCAATCGATGCTAGCTTACAAGAATATCTAACTGAGCTGGCGGAATAGATGGAAGAACAAGAGGGGTGTGATAGCTGATTGATGATTAGTTGGATCACCGCCGGCGGCGCAAGCACCTTAAAAGTCGGCAACGGAGACGGCGCCGCTATTCGGGCTTCTTCATCGCCGCCGGCGAAGTCAGAACGCTTCTTCTCGCCACCGACGAGCGGCCCCGAACAGTCCCGAGCAGTCCTTGTATGGGCCGAGCGCATGGTGGTCCGCGGACCACCCGACCACCTGTAGCTCGCCCGCTAACGGCCCCACAAATTAGAATACACAAGCTCTCTACGATGGTCATGCTCGTTGAGAAATCGGGCCTGTGACCGGAGTCCCGCCCAATATGGACACTCCACCGTAGGCTATAAATAGGGACTTATAGCCCCTTCATTATGTACACATGAAGTAATTGAAAGCAATAAAGAAAGATCGTGAGTTCTCTCTACCTCTCGTGTTCAATCTATTGTTCGTGATTCGTGATTGATTCGTTCTTGTTCTAAGTAGAGAATCGATCGGATGGTCACCGGCGGTTCCTCAACACGTTATCGCATGACTTCGCTCGGTGAACGAACTAATCATCGAAGCTACGCATTGAATTTTCTAGATCGCTTTTAAATCTGCATTTTCTTTTAGTGTTCTAGATTGAATCTCTACGATGCAAATCCGCCCTAATCTACCGTGAGCCGACCTGAAGTCGTTGACACAATGTCGATCGGTAGATTGCGAAACGGGGTAGATGTTGATTGCACTGTAGATTAGAAACGATGCAAATCTGCCCCAAATCTACCACGAGCAGATCTGAAATCGCCGGCATAATGTCGATTGGTAGATTGCGAAACGGGGTAGATGTTGATTGCATCGTAGATTAGAATCGAAAAAAAATTTGCATGGTTTTGTTTGATTCTGTACGATCAATGCATGAGAAAAGAACGTGATTCTCTGTTCGGCCATTGCACAAAGAAAAAAAAAGGGATGGCCGATGGCTCACCGCCGGCCTGCAGACGCCGGCCGACCGCCATATGGGCGCCGCCGACCAACCTCTTGGCCTCGACCCGAAGCCGGTCGCCCAAATCGCCAGCTTGCAGCCCTGCACCCGGCCCGAAGTCGTCAAGCCTCCGCACACGGCAGCGTGCCGCCCGCATGCGCACGCCATCCGCCACCGCCCGGCCGCCGCCGCTTGTCGAGGCCGCCACATCACGCCACTCGCTTGCCCGCTTGCAACCGCCCCGCCGCGGCGCAACCCGCCCGCAACCACCAAGGCTCGCCACACCCGTCCGAGCGCGCCGCCGCTCGAGTCTCGACCACGCCACGTAGCTATCTCCCGACCACGCCCGCAGCCGCATCCCCATCGCGTTCGCGGCCGCCGGGCCGCCGACGGCCCGGCCGCAGATGCGCCTAACGCCGAGGCCGAGGCCGCACCTCCTGCCGCGCCGCCGCAAGCGCCTCGCTTGCCGCCGTAGCGCGCTCTCCCATGTGCGCCGCCGATCGGCGCCTCCCGCGCCGCCGGACCGCCGCCACCTTGCGCTGCACCGCGCCTCCTTGCGCTGCCCTCGCCGCCCCGCCGTGACCGGCCCCTCACGTCCGTCCTCACGCACGCTTGGCTCTCGGGCCCGGCTTGTTGAGCCGCCGCCGCCGCTGCTGAGTAAAGGGGGAAACCCTAACCCCCAAAGGATAAACCGGGCGGCGGGCCGGCCAGGCCGATGGGCCAAATGGGCCGTAGGGGGGTGAGGGAGGAGATGGGCCGCGGGGTGAGGGAGGAGATGGGCCGCGGGGTGAGGGAAGAGAAGGGGCGGGGGTGAGGAAAGAGGCCCGTCGGTGGGCGCGCTGGCTATTTTGTAAAGAAACCCTGTAAATCGTAGATATTACAGATTGGTCCTTAAACCTTTAATATAGGTCCCGGATTTTGCATGAAAGGCCTCGTAGTTCCAAAAATTACAAATAAGCCCTCAAATTTACGAGTGGGTCCAGAATTTTACAGAAAACCCCTCGGTAAATCAGAAAATTGCGCGAATTATTCTCTGAACTGAAATTTTGCGTAGAAACCCCAGAAAATGCAGAATTCGCTGAAAATTAATATTCTTACATAAAAGGGCCTCGGGAATCTGAATTTTGCAATATTTTTAGCATTTGAAGCTTATTTATTTATGCCATTATTATTCTCTGTATTTTCTGCATTTATTTACTGTTTTGATTAATTGTAATTGCTGAAAATTGCTTTTAATCACTGAAATTAGCAGTAAAATTATAGAAAATACATAGAAAATTATGAAACATTATGAGAACCTTTTGTACCATTTATTTACCCGCAATAAATTATTCCATGCATGTTTACCTGAAGTAAAATTATTTTATTTCGTTCATACGCATGTAGATGACTGGAATTTTGAACCGGGAGTTCGAGGAGCTGGCCCAGCATGGCCAAAACTATCTGACATGGGCATCCAATGTCGAGATTGTACTTGAGGGCCGGAAGCTCAGCGCAGCTATTGGGTTAAGCGGACAGAAAGATGCCCGACCCACACCTGAGGAGAATGATCAGGCACTTCATTTTCTCAGGCACCATCTCTACCCGACTCTCAAGAATGAGTATATGGCGGAAAGAAGCATGCTAGCACTCTGGACCGCACTCAAGAAGCGGTTTGAGAGGCTCAAGTACACCATTCTCCCTCAAGCAGAGCAGGAGTGGATTAGACTGAGGTTTGCCGACTTTAAGACGGTCGGAGAGTACAATTCTGTCTTGCACAGGATTTGTACTAATCGCAACTCTGGCAAGCGCATCACGGATGAGCGTAAGATCGAAGACCCCGCCCACCTTTCACCCCAAAGGCTTTATGCATCGCCCGCAACTATCGTCAAGATGGTTACAAGGAGTACGCCAAATTGATTGATATGATGCAGGTGGCGAGGCTCAGACGAACTTCTCCGCGAGAATTACGCCTCGCACCCACTGGCACTCGCTTGGCCGTGAAGCCAACGCTAGCAACTACAAGGTGCGAAAGCCCTTGATGAAGAGAAGGGGAAGAAGGGTAAGATCATTGCCCGAAAGGCAAGTCGATGCTCCCAACGACAAAAAGGCTAAAAGAGTGGTAAGAACTATGGCCAATGTAACCGGTGGTTGCTATAAGTGTGGCAAGTGGGGACATTGGTCGCGATATGCAAAGAACCGCAACATGTCATTGATGCCCACTAAGCTCAAAGAAGAATAGCAAAGGGCACTGAAGCTCACTTTGCGGCAATCGAGGGGAGCATGTTGAGCAATCGCACAATTGATGGATGTTGAATCCATCCCAGCAAAGGGCACCCTCCTATGACTTAGAGGCAGCCACGACCATGATCTCTCTTGGAAGAGAACATCACTCTGAAAAGATAGCCAAGAAGTCGATGATTTTCTAGTTGATTCCGTCGATGCACGTAATGCATAAGATGTTAATTGTCATTTATTTTGTGTTAATGGATAAGTTTAGAACTTGCATGGATGGTGCTTTAGGATTTGTTTTCTCATAATGGTTGGATGATTTGGAATAAAACATTCATTTATTCAGTTTATAATGGCATTATATGTTCGATATTAGCGTATTTTATTTATGTGTTGTATGCATTCTAATACATGTTAATTAAATACGTTATATTAGAACACGTGTGGCACCCTATGGAGGTAGTATGCCTTGCCGACAGCGGCACAACGAATACCATCTTAAGAGAGACTAAGTATTTTCAACGATCCGTAAGAGCACCGGTAGCCTTACGACAATCGCGGAAGCGATGCGTGTATAATTGGTTCTTAAGAGCCACAATTATACTTCTAATGGGCACAACTTTGGTCATTGAAGAAGCCTTGTTGTACCAGTAATCGACTAGAACTCTCCTAAGTTTTAAGGATATTCGCCAATGGTTTCCACGTTGAGATCGACGAAGAGTACGGTAGGAATACCGCTCATCACGGCGCGAAGAGAATGGCAAAAGGGTACTAGAAAAACTTCCTTCACTTGAAATCGGGCTATATTATACCAACATTGAAGCGCTGCAGCTGCATAATCGCTCAAGACGGTGTTTAGAAGCTCAACTCTTCTCGTCTCGCATGACAGATTAGGCCACCCAGGTCTTAGGATGATGAGAAATATAATAAATAACTCGCATGAGCATAATATTAATGTGAAGAATTTACCGAATCATGAAGATTTTGTATGCCCTGCATGTGCCATCGGGAAACTAATAACTAGACCCTCCACTCTGAAAGTGAAGGATGAAGTCCCTGCATTCCTGGAACGCATCCAATGAGACATTTGCGGTCCCATTCAGCCTGTCTCAGGGCCATTTAAGTATTTCATGGTGCTCATTAACGCTTCATCGAAGTGGTCGTATGTGGTATTGTTGTCCACAAGAAACCATGCCTTTGCAAAATTGATCTCGCAGATCATTCGCATCAGAAATGTGTTTTCAGATCATCATATCAAGTCCATCAGAATGGACAACGCCGGAGAATTTACTTCGAATGCATTTGATGATTATTGCATGGCGATGGGAATTGCAGTTGAGCATTCGGTACCGCATGTCCATACCCAGAATGGTCTGGCAGAGGCTTTAATTAAAAGAATTAAATATATTGCCCGACCCCTCTTGCATAAAAGTAATTTGCCAGCTACATGTTGGGGACACGCAGTCCTTCATGCAGCGAATCCCATCAACCTTAGACCTTTGGCCTACAACATCCATTCACCTATGCAACTAGCGCAAGGGTCACCACCGAAAATTTCTCATCTCAGAAGGTTTGGATGTAAGGTTTATGTACCTATACCACCTCCGCAGCGTACTGCAATGGGCCCTCTCCGTAAGATTGAGATATACGTTGGTTATGAGACTGCATCTATAATTAGGTATTTGGAACCCATGACGGGAGATTTGCATACTGCCCACTTCGCTAATTGTATTTTTGATGAGGATAATTTCCCGTCATTAAGGGGAGGAAATCAACCCGTTGATGAAAAATGTCGGAAATTACGTGGAAGCCACGGAATTCATGCACATGACCCGCACACTAGTGAAACTGAAAAACGGTCCGTAAGATCATCGACTTGCAAGCATTAACAAACCAACTGCCGATCACTTTAGTGATTTGAAGAGCGTGATTAAGTCGCATGTGCCTGCACGCAATGCATCGGAGAGGGTTGAAATACCAAAGAAAATTGAAGGTATCCCTAATCCCGTCCAGAGGCCTCAGAATAAAAGAACGAGAACTCCGGCTCCTCGAGTCCAAAGTAACCGGGGACGCCCGGCGAAAAAGGATAAGAAGGGCTTATCACAGCTGATCATTGAAGTCCCCTAGAATGAGAAGGGGAGCCAGTTGAGACCTGGCACAAGTATGACACCTTCAGAAAAGGGCATACCAGATCTGAATATCCCCATTGGCATAGATGTGTGCGCACACATCGGAGCCGAAAAACTAAAAGGACTTGCCACCACAATTGAAAGAAGTGATGCGCAAGGTGAAGCTCCAGCAGAAGCAATCACTCCAGTAGAAGCAACTCATGAAGAACTAGCTATAAATTATGTGTACACGGGAGAGTCCTTGAATAGACAACAGCTAATATCGATATCTACTTCGCGAAGAAAATTGCCACCATCATCGATCTTGATCCCGAGCCTGCAACGCTCGCTGAATGTAAGAAAAGATCAGATTGGAAAGATTGGAAGAAGGCAATAGCAACTGAATTGCTATCTCTGAACAAAAGAGATGTGTTTGGGCCCGTATGCCGCACGCCTCCCCATGTACACCCCGTTGGGCACAAGTGGGTACTTGTTCGAAAGAGAAATGAAAGAAATGAAGTAGTGAGATACAAAGCAAGGCTAGTAGCTCAAGGTTTCACTCAACGTCCTGGAGTTGATTATGAAGAAACATACTCCCCAGTCATGAGTGGAATCACCTTTAGATATTTGATCTCAATGACAGTGAACTTGAACTTAGAAATGAAATTGATGGATGTTGTGACTGCATACCTTTACAGTAACTTGGATTCGGAGATTTATATGAAAGTCCCTGAAAAAATCCCTCTCCCGAACCAAGATAGAGCAAATAGAAATCTATACAGCGTGAAACTCAGAAAGTCACTGTATGAACTGAAACAATCTGGAAGAATATGGTATAATCGCTTGAGCGACTTTCACTGCAAGAAAGGCTACACGAACAATGAAGATTATCCTTGTGTGTTTATACTGGCGATCCTGAATGGATTCTCAGATAATCTCTGTGTATGTAGACGATCTGAACATCATCGGGACAGCCGAATACATAAAAGAAGCAAGCTCCTACTTGGAGTCGAATTTGAAATGAAAGATTTGGGCAAGACCAAGTTTTGCTTAGGCTCAGCACTTGAGCATGTCCTGAAGGAATCTTGGTACATCATCGACCTACACTCGTAAGGTGTTTGAAAGGTTTGGCTTTGAAAACGCATTTCCTCGAAGTATTGATGATCGGGAGGTCTTTACAGCAAGAAAAAGATCATTTCCGACCTAGGGAAGAGGGGGAGAAAATCCTGGGACCGAAATTCCCATACTTGAGTGCAGTGGGAGCACTCATGTACTTAGCAAACTGCACTAGACCGGACATTGCATTTGCCGTGAATCATAGCAAGGCATAGATGCAGAGCCCACCAAAAGGCATTGGCAGGGCATAAAGAACATCTTCCGATACCTCCAAGGAAGCAACGACCTTGGATTGTTTTACAGAAAGAATCAAGATCTGAACTTGATTGGCTATGCAGATGCTGGTGTAACAGCCAAGATTTTTAGTAAATTAAAAATAAATAAATAAGTAAATAAAAATTAATTAAAATAAAATTAAAATTAAAATAAGTATTTTTGTGCCTAAATTTCAAATTTGGTTTTGCCTGGATTTCTGTTTTTGAAAAAAGCTGGATTTGAAAAGCATTTTCAGAAAAACCTAAAATTTTATTAAATATTATGATATTTTGATTTTCTATAAAAATCCTATGTCAAATTAGTTATTTGGAGTTATTTGGATTTTATTTGGGTTTTCTGGAGTTTAAAAATCTATTTTTGAAATTAAAAGTATGAAAATTAAATACCAACATTAGTTGGAAATATTTTTATTAAGTCCAAAATATCTCCAGGAGATTCTAGAAATTTTTATGGAATTTTTTGAGGTCATTTGGAATTTTTCTGAGGCTTAATGGAATTTCTGTGCTTTTCTGAAAAACCCAAAAATTAGAAAATAAAAATCAATTCCCATCCCTCTCCTTCGGCCGTCGCGTGGACGGCTGGATTGCGTCCACGTCGCCGCATCTCCACCGCCGCTCCATCCCGCCTCCACCCTCCCCTGCCCGCCACCTGTCCGGTCCAATAGCGGCCACGCCACCCACCGGCCCAATCCACCCGCCCACCGCCACCTACTCTCCCCGACCGCCCGATCCGTCCCCTGGCCACGCGGCCACATCTCAGCCGCCCTCGCCCTCTCTCTCTGCGCCCCCGACCCCACCTGTCATCCCTCTCCGCGCCTTCTTCCTCCCGCGGCCGCCGTGCGCAACCGCCGCCTCCACCCTAACCGCCGGCCGCCTTGCGCCCACCCACGTCTCCCTCGTGCGCCACCTCCCCGCGAGACCCGCGCCCCCCAACCTTCTCCACCCCGCCGGATCCGCCGCCCACTTCCCCCACCTTCCCCGTAACCGCCGCCCCACGCTCGCTCCAGCGAGAAATTCCCGCCGGGCCTCCCCTCATCTCCCCTATTTAAGCCCCTCCCCGGCACCGCTCTTCTCCGCCCCATCTCCCTCCGCTCCTCCCTTCCCCTCCCGAGTGCTCCCCCGCCGTCGCGCCGTAGTCCCGAGCGCCGCCGTCGCCTTGCGCTCGCCGCCGGCCGTCTCGGCTGCGCCGGTAAGGCCCGCGCCCTCTCCGAGACCCCCGCGTCCTCCTCTCCCTCCTCCGGCCATCGCCGCCGGCCATCTCGCCGCCATTCACGGGCAAGCCCGCCGCACCCGAGCTTCTCCCCGGCCGGTCGCCCATGTGGCTGCCACCTGGTGCCGCATCACCGCCACTCCAGCGCCACCTCATCCCCTCCGTGCCCCGTCAGCGCCAGCCCGCCACCTGTACCACCTCGGCCCTCCCTTTTGCCCGTGGACTCGGTCCATGGACCGGGGGCCCATTGTCAGTCTCTCTGGATCAGGGCTGACGCCATAATTCTGATTTTTCTTTAGGGAAATAATCCCAATAATCCCTGCCGACGCCATAAATCTCTTTTTCAGTAGAAAAATAATTCCAGAAAATCCCTTTTTTTCCATTTTCTCTGAATTTAAACTTCCCGGAGCCCGTTCTTCTTCGTCCTAACTCCGATTGAGCCCATTCAAATTTCTAAATCCATCAAAAATTCCCCTCTATCCATTTCTGGCCTAAATTCAAATATTTGAAGTCAATTTGAATTTATTTTGAATTTATTTGAATTTGGTGGGTTATTTTCTCGTAGACTTGACGATTCGTGAAAATTCTTCGACGAAGATTCAAACCAAGTTGAAGAGCAAGGCAAGTCACACTCCTTGATCATGTTGATCCCAGTTTTCAAAATAAAATTATGTTGGTTTAAATTATATTGCATGCATATTTTTATTCAACGTATTTCAATCCAATTTTAAATTTAGTTATTGCCTACTTGTTAATCCCTCCATTGAATTTGAATTCCTCAATACCTTGTCACCCTAGAATCAAACCCTAGTTAGTACATTAGTATTGGCTAGAGGGATTTTATATCGAATGCTTAGGCACCTTAGTTATAATATTTGTTTTGGGATACTTTCTCATAAAATGATCCTTTTTTACATAAAATGATATGTACTCTTGACTTTGGTGAGTCAAGGAGGTTTATGAAATATTTTAAAAACAAAATATAAAACTGGTTTAGACTTAGGCAATTGGTTAGAGTGGTGGGTGCAGGCATGCCCTGTTGGTTGGAGCCGCAGTGGTTGATTGTCGTGCACAGGGGTATGTGGTTGGGCCTAAGTCAGATTAAGGACCGGTTCGTGAGCTACTGTTACAAGCCCTAATCGTACTACCCACAGGGCTGGTATGGGACACCCGGGTGAATAATTTGTGAAGTCCCAACTGAGACAAGTCGTAGGTTGAAAGTGAGCGTGGTTGGTGCCATGTGAAGTCTCACTTGGCGGCGTGGTTAAGCCATGAGAAGTCTCGTCTAGGCTCAAGAGGGGTCCCGGTGCAGTGGATTCCTTCTTTGGGTGAAACCTTAGAGTTGGCTCGGCCAGTTGAAGGCTTTGCATTGTAAAGGCCTTGTCACGACTCCTTGCCGCACACCTAAGGAAGTGTGTAACTCGCATGGCACAAAGGATGATCGTGTCTTGTGGGTAAAGCTGTACAACCTCTGCAGAGTGTATAATCTATCTCGATAGCCGTGCCCACGGTCATGGGCATGCTGAATAAAAGTTTTTCATGGATTAGATTTTGTTTTTCAAAATGTTTTCGAAAACCTTATGGATGGATGGAATCCATGAGAGAGTGAAAACCTTGTGGGTAGATGGAACCCATGAGAGGATGATAACTTGTGGATGGATGGAATCCACGAGTATTTGGAACGTGTGGATGGATGGAACCCATACGTGAGCTTTTGAAAAGATGGTCGGGTGAGATGCCCGTGGATAGGTTGGTGTTTGGTGGGAGCCGGCACTAACGGTATTACTTTCTACTACAAGTACTGTTTTTACTAACTGTATTAAATTCAGCATTTTCAATCTATTATTGTATTTCTTAAATGTTGTTTTATGCAAACTAACCCTATAAGCCTTCCATTGAAGCCTTTATCATTATGGTGCATTTTCCGTGTGACTTGCGGAGTACATGTTTGTACTCACCTTGCTTTTTCCACGAGAGAAGGAAGACGTCAACTACGGTGAAGATCCGGGCGAATAGGCCGCGTCTTCATCGCTTACTCACGTAAGGCGAGCTTGGGCTTCGCTTTTATCAATTTGCTTCCGCAGTTATTTCCTTTATTTATTTTGCCAATGGGCGTTGATGTAAGACTTGGTCATAAGGCCGTACCCTTTTATTTAATATAATCAGTCATTTGTGCTTGGTATTTATCTTTGTTGTACTGTGTGCACTAGCTGATCCTAGACTAGTGCGATTTACACAGAGGATCCAGGAGTCGTTACTCCGGGTTCCGACAGCTGGGTACCTGTCGAACCCGTATACCGCAAAGTCACAAACAGGCTATGTATTCCTGTGTGGTGGAACTGCAATTTCATGGAAATCGTCTAAGCAAAACCTTGTAGCTACTTCAACGAATCACTCAGAAATTATAGCTCTGTATGAAGCCGCATGAGAGTGCGCTTAGCTCGACGAATGGTTCACCACATCCAGCGATCATGTGGGATGAACATTGTGCAAACCCCACAATTATCTATGAAGATAATGCAGCTTGTGTCGCACAAGTACAAACGGGCTATGTGAAGAGTCATCTCACAAAGCATATCAACCCCAAGCTCTTCTATGCACATGAATTGCAGAATATGGACGAGATTAAAGTACTGCATACTAAGTCATGTGAAAATCTCGCAGATTTATTCACTAAGTCACTCCCCGCATCTAGCTTTGAAAGATGCGTGCGTGGGATTGGAATGATGAGACTTAGAGAAGTGCAGAATTCAAGGAGAGAATTCTCTCAGGCCCGCTAACAAATCTTGATCATGAAGATTAAGTACCCAAAGAATAAAGTCCTGAAAACCAAATGAAATAGGGTGAATTGTACTCTTTTTTCCTTGACGAGTTTTCCATGAAGTTTCTCGACCAAGGTTTTTAATGAGGCAATTTGTGCATCGCAGCATTACATATATCATGTACTCTTTCTCCAAATTTTTCCCACTGGGTTTTTATGGAGTTTTAACGAGGCATGAATATGTCGGGTGAGTGCCCAAGGGGGAGTGTTGAGAAACTGGGCCCAGGACCAGGAGTCCTGGCCCAATATAGGCACCCCACTGTAGGCTATAAATAGGGACCTATACCCCCTCATTATGTACACCTGAAGCAATTGAAAGCAATAAAGAAAGACCAGGAGTTCTCTCTACCTCTCTGTGTTCAATCTATTGTTATGTGATTCTGTGATTGATTCGTTCTTGTTCTAAGATGAGGAATCGATCCGACTGGTCGCCAACAACGGTTCCTCAACAATGACAATGCCTATACATCGGTTCACGCGAATTAAATCATCAATTCAGCAACACATGACACCTCTCTCCTCTATCGAGGAGTATTCTTTAAGATGTGGTTGATAGTTTTTATTTATAGTTGATAGGTTTTATTACACGAATGATATACATAGTTTTAGACTCAAAAAGGCATTTGAAAAGTACATTTCAAGAGCCGCCTATTTGAACGATTGTTTTATTGACTTTAGGAGAAGCCAAAAACCAAAAAAACAGAACTAATGTGAGGCCATTGCACACGTCTTGATGATATATGAAACAATTGATAATTTGTTCTATAATATAATATTCTGTAAAGTAATATATATACATCAATTGTGTTACAGTCATCAGCAGAACTTTGACATTTGACGATTCAATCTAGTTTACAAAAGAAAAGGCGGTAATATGACATAAAAAGGGCCCTAGTTGAATTATACATACAGACTTCTCTAAAAAAGAATAAAAGAATTATACATAAGGATAAAGTGTCAATAAAAGATCTAATAGACTGGAATAGTAAGGTATCAGAGTAGAAAGGTGCAGTTGAGCTCTCTGTCATGGCATCATCTACAGCACGAGGTAGTTATTACCCAATCTCCACAGGAGACATAGGAAAAAGAAGAGCTGAAGACCACCAACTAGGAGAGAGAGCTTATGAGGAAAAATGAGTCAGTCATCTCTCTCATATCTCATTGGGGGTTTATATATATAAATGAAGCAGGATGAAAATTTCCTATCTTGCTCCTTAATAATTATAAAAGGTAAGGGTATATCGGTATATTCCTTTAGATATACAATACTATGCTATTAGGCTTACTCTAAGGCCTACTAGCTAATCCCAATAGTCCAAGGGGTTGGGCACCTCCATAACAGTACTCCCTTGATAGCAACCTCCGAGGTTCGGGGCGGCCGACACAACCAATTGCCTCGGCCCGGGGCCTGGACACCCCAAACCTCCGGAATGAGTCCTACTTTCATTGATGAAGTCTTGGCCACCCGTCGAGGCCGCCCCTCAGGCGGGCGCATGTGGAAGCAGAGTCGTCAAGATAGGGCCGCCATGTCAAGGTGATGTCTACGTGCAGTGACAAATTGTGGTTGCCTTGTCGAGATGTGCCTCAGAGACGAGCGATGTGTAGAGGTGAAGCCGTTGAGGTAGGGCCTCCCTGCCGAGGTGATGCCTATAGGTAGGCGACGAAGTCGTGGCCACCTCGTTAAGGCCATGCCTCCGAGATGGGCGGCACGTAGATGTGAGGCCATCAAGGTAGGGCCGCCCTAAAGAGAAGATACCTACCAGGCAAAAGGAAAAGTCGTGGCTACCCTATTGAGGCCATGCCTCCGAGACAGACGACGCGGTAGGGCCGCCGTGTCGAGGCGATGCCTACTAGGCAGTCGGCGAAGTTGTGTTCGCCCTGTTGAGGCGATGCCTACCAGGCAAGTGGTAAGAGTCGTGGACGCCCCATCGAGGTCATGCCTCCGAGATAGGAGGCCTACAGAAATGGACCCGTGCATATACACTTGGGGTTGTGCTTTTGCGCCTTTACTGGCACATGGCATTGCGTAAAATTCACCTTGTTGCTGCCTTTTCTAATGGCCTAGTAATGTTCCCTCCTTTAGTCATGGTGGCGTGCCTACTAAGGCAAAACTAAGATGATGAACAATGCCTTCACTATCGGATGGGCGACGCGTGGCATGGCGGAAGATCGAATGGCGACAATGATCGCGGACGGATGAATAGTGCTTGGCGCACGGATGCTTGACACATGTCACCGAGCGATCCAACGGTGCTACAGAGCACGGCTCGGATGGCGACACGAGGCAAGAGAAAGATTGACGGTGAGGTTTAGTGGGCGAAGGGAAATGTGGTCGGCGAGAGGAGATTGGGCGGAAGGTTTGGGTTTAGGCTCACAAGGGTTTTAAGTGATTTTCTATTTTTAGAAATTCAACTAAATTACTTTGAGCTCTAGAAAATAGTAAATAACTCCAAACAAATCTAAGAAAAATCCTTGAGACTCAAGGAACTCAAATAAAATGCTTTTACCAAATGTTAATGTTTAATTTAATCATGTTAAATCATTTATTTAATGAAAATTCATTTTAAGCTTGAATTAATTCCAGAAAAAATCCAAATGGTGAATTTTATTTTAAAAACTTCAAAAATACTCTAAAAATTAGGATGTTGCACTTTCGTAGGTGCGCGATTGACAAAATCAAAATAAGGCTTTTATAATGCTTAGTCTTAATGCTTCCTCCCATTCTAGGGTAAAATCCCTGAACACTAGTAATAGTGATCGCTCCCTTCCTGGTTTACACCTCAACCCGAATGTTTCCTTCCTAGGTTACATTTTTAATGAGACCATGTTGTTAGGGAGTCTATGGTCCTTCACATTTTAAAAAATTCACATAGGGCGTGACCGTGTAGGTCTCTCCCATAATGATCACAATAGAAATTCAAAAATCCACTAGCAATCTATTGCACAAGAGTCATATTGAAACTAAGCAAATTAGTTGGCGAGTCAATCCCATACTTTACTTGTGGTTGCACGATTTGAGGTATAGAAAGAAATGGCACAAGATTCAGTCCTTAATCAACTCAGATGAGGCAAACCAACAAATCCAGATCTCGTGTTATCCCTACATCGGTCTGATCCCAAGCACTCACCTGAGTTTCCACCATTTTATAAAATATTTAGCCATTTCCAGTGGTAACCCATGTCACCACTCCAATTATTATATAATATATCCAGTTTTTGTTGGCAATGTTTATATCATATTCAAATTTACTACTATGAAAATTCTAAGTACAATCATCGTTCATTAAGAATTAACCAAGGGTGGAGTATCAATAGTAATTATCCTGGGGCAAGATGGTGAAAGTAATATCAATAGTCAAGGAAGAGAAATAATAAACATCAATTGCATGGTATAACTAAGCATCAACATTTCACATACGATTTAATTAAATAATAATAAGCATGGAATTTGTACTTGAAAGCAAAATATTTGTATTTGAAACTAGGTTCAACATGATCAATCATAAAGACTTGCCTTGGTCAACTATGGATAGCATAAGATCTTATTAAATCAAGAACGGAGCGTCAGGCGTCAAATGTTATAAACGTGCAATTACCCAAATTCAAATAAAATTCAAATGAACTTCAAAAATTATGATTTTTGTGTTGTTGGAAAGATTTTGATTTTAGATAAATTTACAAATAAAATCAAGTTATTTAGTTTTAGAACGAGAGAATGAGCTCTCCAAAGTTTGAAACAGAAAAATTCTAGAAAATCTAAAATTTCTAATAGGTGGTGTTGGTCGGGATTTTCTTTTCTTTTTAATTTTTTCCTTAAGAAAATGTCTTCGTGCTTGATAGGTGGGGTCCATCCGGTTTTAATTTATTTTCTATTTATTTTTAAGGAAAAACAACAGGAATGATAGGTGGGGCCATGGTCCATATGGACTAGGTCCACGCAAACAATCTACAAAAGATGGACCCATGTGTTAGTGGCTCTGTCCATAGACCAGGGTCTACATAGTTGATTTAAATTAGGCTTATGTAGAGTTCTTAACTTCCTCAGCCAACATGTCATATTGACATTAGCTAACTAATTAACCGCTAAATAATTACCAATTTAAACTAATTAATCTACTCACGACCCTACATGTCGGCGTTGCGCCATCTTCTTCCTCGCTCGAGCGAGAGGATGCAAGGGAGGCACCATGCCCACTTGGGTTTGGGCTCTGCGCTAGCAAGGACAGCATGACGACCACCCAAGATGGGTAAAATAGAATGCGTCGATCATAGCAAACCTAAAAGCGATAACGGCATGGTAGGAGAAGTTCCAAGGTGGCGGAGCGATGGTGAGGCTGGCAGTGGCGCTACTGTGCAAGAGGGCAACTACAAAACCGAGCGAGAAACTTTAAATTGGTGTGGGCTTAAGCACCTACGGGTTACAGTGACCCTATTGGTGCTATCGGTGTTGTTGGTGCTATCCACGGTGGCGTATGGTGAAGTAGTGAGGGGCAACAGTGCGGCGGTGCTACAGGCATCTGGACGCTACGATGACTAGTTGATCGGGTTTGGGGCATAAAGGAGTACATGTGAATGGAAGGACTTACCATGCGATGGAGAGAAGTGGGAGTTCGCTAGTGGCAACGGGGTCGGTGCATGCTCTAGGTCGGCGACGGGGGCAAAGGTGTGTTCTAGCGGTTCTGTTGCACGGCGAGGGAAAAGAAAGGGTGCATTATGGAGAGGAGACCTTGGTGAACATGGCAACGATGACTTTTAAGGTTGAAGCTCACTGAGGCGAAGAGCATGGGACGACGAGGTCGGTGACAACGCTGTGCACGACGGTGACGTTAGGACTTTGGCCTTCCTAGGAGAAAACAAGCATGAGCAATGCACACATTAGAAAGAGGGGAGCAAGGCGAACTCAAAAGAGCATGATGGCAGCAAGAGAGACTTATCCCAGCTAGCCAGTAACTATTATTCAATTTAGAGGAGTTTGGCAACGTAGTCCATACAAGGCTTATAATGGTGACATCTCCAAACTGGCTGGTAACTATTGTTGTAGAAAATTTTTTGCATAAGACAAACACTTATCCCAACTGGTAGCGTGAGCTAGAGCATGGGCTTTCAATATATCCTCCAAAACATGATTCACTCTTTCGGTTTGTCCATCTGGCTGAGAGTGATGTGCGGTACTGAAATTCAAATGCGTTTCCATGGCCTCATGCAGGCTATGTTAGAATCGAGAAGTAAGCTGGGATCTTCGATATGACACAATCTTCTTTAGTACTCTATGCAAACTGATGATCTAGGACATATACAATTTTGCCAAAACGATCTCTGATTTATATCTTGACTAGAATGAAGTGTGCAACCTTTATTAGACGATCCACTATTACTCACGTAAGACGTGTCATCAAGATACTCTGGTTTACGACCACGAGCCTAAGGAAAATAATCGACCACTCAAATGTGTGGACCTTCACTAAATGTGTGGACCTTCACATGAAGAGTGGGTCGCTTTGTGTCGTCCCACATGACACATTATCCATGCATGCAGTGAGACAATTACCCGCATGTTGAGGACAATCTTAGCCCACCTCGCGCATGATCCTCGGAGGACGACTACATCCCGGGAGATGGAGACAACTATCCACGACCCACGAGGATAACCGCCGGAGCGAGATTGAAAAATAGTGGTTTATAACTGAAATTACACTATAGCTGAAAATAACTTATTTAGCGTAATTAAATTTAAAAAATTAAAAAAAAATATGTTAGTTCATTACAGACAACGCAAACGAATACGGGAAAAAAAGAACGGGCAAAAAACTCAAAAAAGTTAAAAATTCAGAAAAAGATAAAATTTATAAATAGTGAAAATAAGCCAGAAGCTAAAAGTTCAAACCGAAATGTGCGGGGCGTAAGGCTAGTTTGCTTTCCAACGCCAAAAACACCACTGTAATCCCCTTTGTAAACACTTTTTGAGTTGAAGGAAATACCTAGGAGTAGCTTCACAACCTGATATGCATTGAAGTGAAGTAGCCGCACTCTTGTTTGTAGTCAATTGGTACGCAAAGCAAACACCTCGCAGTACGAGTACTCCAGAATAACAAGTTATGCCAACGCAGTATGCAAGTGTCACAAATTTCAAAAAAAAAACGTATGCAAGTGTCATGCACACATAGCTGTTTAGGAGCTATAAGCCTACCAGATAACCCACTTCTACAGGTGATGCAAAACTGCCAGTTAAACTTCCACAAGCAAAGGATAAACAAGCCAATAAAGTGTGCACAAAGCAGGAACTTTTTGAGTTCAATGCCGTAACATCTGCAAGCTGAGCTTCTTACAGGCCAAGACCAACGGTTCGACCATCTCTCCGCCGGAGGCCTGCTATGTAATGCTTCTCCAGGTCTGTCTCGAGCTCCTCCTGTTTCTTGGCTTCCGTTGAGCTCCTCTCTTGTCGTCCGCCTTGCTCTCTTGAACCACGGCGGAGGCGCTGCTCTTCACACCCTACAATAGGCCATAGCCACCAAGGCATCCTCAGACTCTAAAAAGTGTTAGTGCATCGCAGAGTAACGAGGTATGTATATTGCTGCTAAGAATAACTTGGAAGGTCGGAATTATTTTATTACGAAGTAGAATTTATAGAAGGAATTACCATGAGTTTGTTAAATTTCTCTTGGCGCTCCCGATCAGAAAACATATTGGAGTCCCAGTGAGTACTTGTCTGCAGCATTAGGGATGAAATAAATCACATAAAATAAGCAAATGATATGCAAGCATGATGCAATGAAAACAAGAGAAATGAATAATATTTGACCGTTCTCTGATATTTACCTCTGAAGGATTGCTCTTTTTGTTGCCCCAAAGCAGTTTTTTCTTCTGGTCCGTGGACAAGCGCCCAGCTCCAACTCCAAATCCTACAATGTTCCTATTTACTGCCATAGAGCATGTGGGAATGGTGAATGATGCAAGCAGAAGATTACGTAACTCAAAATTTCAGGGAAAGATTAACATCATGATCATATCATTGGACACCATCATGGAAACAAATTTCTTGTGCTAACTGTGAAATGTTCGGCCCATCAAAATTTATAAACCTGCTTCTCTACACAAAGCAGCCGTGTTGTAGGTGCACACATCAAAGTTTTAGACAAAGCGCAGAAGAAGAAACCAAACAAGCTAATGTGAACAGTAGAATACAAGTCCTGGAGATAATGCCGCAATGGAAGAAAATTTATCGAGAACAAATTGAGGCAATGCTCACCTAATTCGGCAGCTTTCATAGCTGCAACTTTTGCAGCATTCACACTATTTATAGCCTCCTTCTCTTTAGTTCCTGGTGCAGAGTTATCCAAGACTTCATTTGGGGTTGAGTGTGGCCTGCAATCTGTGTAATTCCATAATTTCAATGTGAGACTAAAGCAAAGTGTGCAGTGCCAAGAAATGTTAAGAATTTAAAATTCAACAAACCTCCTGAGAAATCAAGCGTAGTTTTCTTCCCAGAGGTGTCTGACTTTTCCATGTGTTGTGCATTTTCAACATCTGGCCCACCAGAACTGAATAAACTTCTTCTCTTCTCCCTAGTTGCCACCTCAGATTCTGTTATGTAGCTGTTTTTCTCAATTTCCTTGGCATTTCTTTTCTTTAGGGCCTCCTCCTGCTTGACAACTTCATTGTTCTTACTTTCCTTTTCTTCTGGATACCTTCTGGAAGAGTAAGTTTGCTTTCTTGAATCTGAATATTTGTCGACTCTCCACCATCATATCTAGAATATTCATGTGGAGAATCTTGCTTTTCTTGTTTCTTACTCCTCTCCTCTCGCTTGACAGATTTGTCTCCATACCTGCTGTCAACATTTCGCCAATCACCACGTGATCTATCAGATGTGCTATCACGCTTGAGCGATCATAGTAAGTGTCTGCCCTGATTCCCGATCTGACCGAGAGGTTCTAGGATGGCTCCTGTCATTATCATCAGCATGCTTATCACGATACCTCCTATAATCATCATGCCTCTTAGATTCATGTGATGCTCCATAGGAATGCCTATCAGAATGCCTAACAAATTCATGACCTCTGCCTGGTCTGGCATGACTTGAGTCATTGTCTAAATCTCTTGAGTTATCTTTCCTTCGAGAACTCTCACTCTCTTTAGTATGGCCATCCTTGTGTTCAACTGAACTATGACTCCTTCCACGTTTAGAGTTCATCTTGCACTCAGTAGCATCTATCAAGTACACAGCAATTCAACAGTTCAAATAACAGGGAGAATTTCTAGTTCACAGTGAAGGGGAAAATCGTTCATAAAATTGAATATTATCAGTTACTAGTAGCACCGCCAGAATATATAACATGTGTTTGTGGAAGTAACACAATTATTTCATCCATCAGACCAACACACTTCAGTTTAAAAGTTGAATTAATGTGCCAACGATTCAGATGCCTCTGAAACAAGTGATATGTACCTCACAATGGTTTCAATAAAGACTTTACAGTAGGCACTGCTTCTTAGTCCTTAAATGAGAATAATGTAATGCTGCGTTGTGCTCCCTCCAATTCTTCTTCATGTTCAAACTAAGTGAACCCATGGAGGTTGGAGAATTGAAAAAGAAAGGAAACAGACATAGTGCAGAACTACAGTCATATGGATAAAAAAATCGGAAACCCTATCCTAATTAAATGAATGAGAAGGTTAAATAGAAGTTGCAAATGCTGCAGATAAGGGGCATTAGTACAGGGGCATTGTCAACATAGAATCACATAACCTCAATTGATAATGAATTGATCTGCTAGTGGAGTGATGTTGGTATATTGCCAGCATATTCTCTTGGTGGGAGTCATGGGACTCTTGGTCACATCAATTGGGAGCTTACAGCATGGTGGATCTGTGCCTTGTTCTTTAGGGGACTGAACAAGTGCTGAGGTGTCCAAAAATTTAGCACCTGGTTCAAAACCACCCAGGACTTTGGGAAAGCATGCAAAGGAAAACAATAACTGAGCAAGTTGTTTGCCTAGTTTTCTTTGCCTGGTTTCCTGAAAACTAAGTTGGCACTGCCCAGAGATATTCAGGAAACGTCAGTCCACTGGCTGCTAAAATTGTGTATCAGAACTAAAGAAGCAGCGAAAAATATATGGATGAAATCGTGGAAAATAATCACTCAGGATTATGGATGCCAAAAGTGGCAAATTCTCCACATGATCAGCCCACGTGAAGCAAAATACGACATTTACTTTGAGTTAACAACCAGCAGACAAATCAGAGAAACAACAGTAGCTCCACCAAAATCTTAAACTACAGATTGATCATTGTTCATTGATTCTACTAAAAGAAAACAACTCCTAATTGAAACGGCACAAAACTAACCGCGATCTGACATCCATGAAACTGGTCTACTGCAACACACACTAAAATCGATTCACCTAGAGGCATGAACTAACGGAATGTCCACAGGAACGTAATTCCGACCGATCCTTCATGACCAAAGGGTGCGATAGATTGCGCTCGATAACCTAACAACGCTAGCAACGTAGAATCAACCACAGGGTACACAAGTAACCGAGGAACAGTAACCAAACTTTCTTCTTCAGCACTTTGGGCCTACAATTTTTTTGTACACAGCCACCACAAGATATACATGGGAAAGGCATGACCCGGGATTGCGACCCGGTTGGGGCCTCGTAGCCCGGGCCGCGCCACAAGAGCACAAATTGCAGAGGTAGAGGTAGATAAGAGAGCTAAGAGAGGAGGAGCTCACCCATGGCGGCTGCGGCGGACTCTTGCAGAGACGGCGGCGGGGCGAAGATTGGTGTGGATTTTAGGTTCGAGCGCAGGAGGGAGGGAGGAGGTTATACTGAGGAGATGGATGGAGGAGGCAGCGCCGTCGGGTCCGGCGGCAGCGAGAACGACGACGGCGGCGAGCGTCGTCGGGGAAGGGAAGGCGGATCGGGGGAGCAGACGATGGCCGCAGAGGTCAGAGGGATGGGTGAGGAGCCTTGTTCTTCCTTTGGGCTCTTCAGGGCTCAGAGAGCGGCGGTGGCAGGGCTGACCGGGCCACATTGACTACATTCCATCTGGGCCTCTCACCTTCCGATGCCCGGCCTCCAGCCCACGTCCGGTTTCGTTATCTACTCGCTCCGTCTGTTGCAAGTCGTTTCTACTTTCCCTAGTATTCACCGCTATATTTCATCTGCAGTTTCGTATCTGACAAATCCAATAGCACTACCTTAGTATAGTCAAATTTATATAGAGAACAATGCTCTCATGGCGCTCTTCTAGGACTACTTTGCTAACGTATCACCATCTTTTTGCACTTACTTTAGATGGTGATCGATTGGGTTGTGACTTATGGCTTATTTTATCAGCACTGTTGAAATTACATCAGAGTCAAGATGACTTTATTTGATATAATTAAATTTAAAAATTTTAAAAATAGAAAATGGGTTAGCCCATCACGTGTAATGCAAACGAATACGGAAAAAGAACCGGTAAAAACTCAAAAATCCAAAAATCAGAAAAAGATGAAATTTTGGAATAGTGAAAATAAGCCTAAACCGAACGACCAAGGCACCAAAGAGCTTCCATCCTTACTCCGCCCACGTCACCAATCTAGATGACCCAGACCAAATCTATTACTAACGGATCTCCTTGATGCCAGGGATAAATTTTTTAAAAAATAAGCATTCCAGTGGTAAACTTGAAAACGTGGCTAAGGGGTTATTTTCAGATCGACTCTAACCACGAGCTCTAGCCCATCGGTCACGACCTTCCGCAGCTTGATGGCATCACTAACACTCTCAATGATGACAGCAAGCAGCCTCGGCAGAAGTACAAGACGAGGTGCAACCTCTCGATGGTAGGATCACCACTCGGTAAGAGGCTCTCCACGGTGCCAGTGATACCTACCATGGCCTCCTATTTAAAATATTAGTTCTTTGCAGTGGCATATCAAAGTCGAAACTTTGTAGTGGTGTATCGCAAAACTAGGAACTTTTTAGTGATGTATATCTAAATAAACTTTTTTTTAGTCTTTTATCAAAAACATGTGATTTCTTAAAAAGAAAGTTATACAGCCTAGAGTTTTTGTGATACGTTTGTCTGAGAATATGGGTTTTATGACAATTACTCGTTAATATTCGAAGTTTCAGGAGTTTGACGGCGTCGACTGCTGCCAGAGGCAGTACCTGACATTCACGTAGTGACAATGGCGATTGGTTCAGCCGCCTCGCTTCCACTGTCAATTGATCTTCTACGGAAGGTGGGATCGTCTAGTCATCTGTGTATGCACGTAGCATATGGTATAATTCTTTGCGGCTTACTGATCGGATACGAAATTTATATGTGATTTTCTGATTTAGGAATAATTATGTGCGCGTGATGAATGAAATTGGCGGGCACTATGCTAGCTAATTAATTTACAGATTTTTGTCCAGAATTTCATATGATTGCTTCGTCGATTGATTTAATGAAAGTTTTTTTCTCGTGTATATCGAGTAAATCTTTTTATTAGAACCTGTAGTATCGTTATGGATGGGAAATGGCAAAAATAATCTGTTTAATTTGATATTCATATATGAGAAAATACCAATGTGATAAGCAAAATCCGATTCGAGAATGTTCAGATTCGTATTCAAGAATGTTCAGATTCAGATTTGAGAATATTCGTATTCGTGATTCGAGAATGTTCATATTTGTATTCGTATTCGAGATTATTCGATTCGTATTCGATCCATATCCATCCATGACGACCTCCCTGGGATGATTGTAGAAAGCAGTTTTCTGATGAACCAAAGTTCATAAGTAATAAGTGTAAATTACTTTGCATAATTGTCAACTCTATGCGCTACAATGCTAGCTTATGTAGGTGTGTAGTTATGTTACATAAATTTGTTCTACCGAGATTTATTATAAAAGTTTTAGAATATTCGCATTTAACTGAATTAAGTACATATTAGATTCAATTCATATTCAAGTACGATATTTGATTTGTATTCAGATTTATTTTAAAATATGAATTCGTATTTATATTTATTTTAAAATATAAATTCATATTCGTATTTGAGAATATTTGATTCCTATCCGTTCTGTTTCAATTCCTAAATATGGTTTATTTGAAATCCATTGTAACCAATGGCACTTTTCTAGTAGAATAAGGAGGGAGAGAAGAAGACAAGGCCATCGCGGAGTCACCTAGTCCTCATCACCGTCGCGGCTGTCACCCCGGCCGCCTCCAAGTGGCATGTCAGGCGAGTGAAAGCTTGCTTCTTTCTCTTGTTCTGGTGGACAAGCATTGAGTGGCCACACCGTCGCCTAACACGATTTTCTTCATTTCCACCGATCGCTGCCTAGTTCTACCTCGCCCGTGTGGCTGTGTTGGCTTTCAAGATCATCGTACCAGCAATTCAGGCTATGGCAGTGGTACTTTTCAACCATGTAAGTTCAGCCAATAAAAATTGTTCCAAATTCGTGTCGTATCTATATAGAGTACTACATTGTCTTGTACTAGATGTGGTATGACTAGTGTTTGAGCCATGAGTAGACTGTATCATACGTGGTATTAACCTATATCAACCGACTAATTCGGTTTTCTCCATATAGAATTCGCTTTTCCTCACACAATATATATATACCCTAGTAGTCTATAGAAAGAGCAATAGCCTAATTGTAATTTTTCCTTATATAGTGAATTTCGTTTTCCTAAGTCCGTAGTTTTTCCCACAAAGATTTTCTATATTAAATTCAAATTTTTGTCCTTTTGATTATCTATTTTTGCTGTGCGTTCCATAATGAGTCATACAACGAATATTATTCTAGTCATCTACTCGGTTGGCTCATTCGAAGACAAATCCATTCAGAAGTGAAAACAATTCCGTCTCTGAGCTGAAGCCGAGACTAAGGAGCAAAAGGGATCAAGTGTCAGCGTTGTTCGTTTTTTCAATTCCAGTGCCATGTCACCACAGAGAGGCTTCTCCTGATGAAGACATCATTTCTTTGGACATACACAACACTCCCTAGCTACTACACATGCTACACATAATCCCAGGACTAGGCACATGTACAATAATTCAATTATCAGGTGAGCTTGCTTCTAGAGTTGTTTAATTCAGCTTCTAAAAATGGGTTGCTGCCTGATGCATGTGATACGATTGTGCTTAGAAACATGGGTAAGAAACAAGGAGAGACATATGGAGTCATGGATACTCTTGGGATAAACATTGGAGGTTACCACATTACTTTGAGGGCAGGACAACCAAGGATGAAAGCTGGGCATGTTCTAGAATCCAGTTTAGCCTCTAGAGATAGCGCTGAATTCAAACGAGCATAGAAGATGCATACGAAGCCCAAATAAGGTGATCTAGGACTTGTTAGAAAGCTTATGACGTTCTCTTTCTAATGGTTCTAGTTCCACCTCAAAACTCCACCTGAGCACATCATAATCTATGAAACAAATCTGAATCAGTTCTAAACCTAGGCGCTAGGTCATGTATCAGTTTGAGCCAAACTAAAAGGTTGTAGTGGGATGCTCCCTCCTCATGGATGTGCTCTCCATGTCCCAAACCCTCAAATAGGGCTAGCAATGCCACTTTAGGGTTCAGGTTTAATTTTTACTTCTTAGCCCCATGTGCAACATTTATATCTTCTCTAGTGTCTGCTAGACCTATGGAAGTGTGTTTTGAACCTCACAACTATTTTTAGTGCTTTAATTTCTATTTGTAATTTAGATTGTTTTACTTTGCTCTTGCTTCATTCTACAAGAGCGTTGCAAGAATTAATCTTCTTGATCGTGCCACTGTTGTAGGTGGCCCCACCTAAGCTCAAAGAGCTCCGGTAGAGGAATGTAAAGCCCAATATGGGACATGTGTAATGACATAAGTACCCCGAGGAGAGTACTGGATGTAAGGGTATAATTGTAAAGCACTCATATGGATATATATATATATATATATATACGACACAAAGCCATAGGAGAAACCCTGCCATTGCTCACCTAACTCTCCACTACCGTACTCTCTCTCTCTCTGTTTGGTCTGTAACCACAACACCAGCCATGTTCTTGGCACAGTTGATAACCATTCGGAGTGTAGTTTAGTGATTGCTTGGCATTCCAGATATGCTCAGTTAGTAGCCATCATTGTCAAAGTCATCCTCCAAAATCATTAGTTATCCTCACCTAAGATCGTGACCAACCCTCGCATCAAGTGGTATCAGAGTACGATTGCCCATGAGATTTTAGTTCTAGATTTATTTTTCATACATATAGCCGTAAAATTAATCTACAAAAAGAGTTAAGTTCCACTGCTCAAACCTCTGCTTATGCATTTCAATCTATTAGTTTTGGTTTGCTAAATTGAATTTACATCCATCTTAGCATCATTTAGTTGCTGGTCATATCTTTATTCCTAAAAATAATTAAAGCAAAAAAAATCCCCATGCCAAAATCCATCTAGAACACCAAACCCTAATTTCCAATTTTCGGCCAAAAGACTCCTCTTTATGCTGCCACCACAAAAAATGCCATAACTTTAGGGTCCTCATCCCAAGTACAATCACATCACATGCATCAAGCAACATCCCATTCTCAGAAGTTGAATTAAATAACCATGGGAATGAGCTCACCTGATAATTGCATTGTCGTACATGTGCCATAGTCATGGGACCATGTGTATCATGTGTAGCAACTAGGGAAGTGTTGTGTGTATCAAAAGAAGTGATGTCCTCATCCCTAACATCCTCATCACTCCTGGGTGTCAATTCTGAGCAAGTAGCAAAGAAGCAGCGCTAGTCTCCAACTCCAGCCAATGAAAGAAAGAAACAAAAAAAAGAAAAGCGGCTCAGAACCCAAGGCCCAAAAAGTACCTGCATCCCATTTTTACTTTTTTTTTTTGCTGTTTTTTCGTGAAATTTGTTACATGCACTCGAGAAGTGTATCAAGAGATTTTAGTATCCTTAACTTGGTAATTTTGACTCATCTTAACTTTGTTCAATGACTCGACTCTTTAGCGAGCGCCAACTCATGCTCTACCTCTGGATCGCTCCTATGTCATGTTCATCAACACCATCGCCGCATCGCTTGACGCCATGCTTTGGCATCGTGTGCATCATCTCCATCGATGTTCTTCCGCTTTAGTCAATACCATTTTTCATGAAGAAGTTGTGCCGCCAACTCTCCATTTTTTGTTGGAGGTGAAATTCATTGCACTTCAGGCCATTGTGTCTATTATTGATAGCATTCATGTGGGATTAATCATTGGTGATTTTATTGACAATTTATCATCTTCTATAGGTTACTACGGCAAGATCCGCAGATGAGGAGTCTAATGCAGAGTTGTAGTCTTTCAACATAATGAGCTAATTGGGCTATGCTTAATCGAGGAGACTTTAAAAAATTCAATGTCAGTTTGAGAACAACTGAATTTGATATTTTATTCACCATTTGATAACATCCTGATGGTAGCTAGCACAATACTTTTCAAAGTTTTACTGTTTGAAAGTGAAGATTTTGCTCTAATTTCTATTGAGATGAAATATGTAAATGCAAGGGGTTTATTTTTACGTGGATACTATAATGTTTTCAGTTGTCATAACTCGATATGAGGGATGTACTATAATTTATATTCCATTTCATAGCACAAGATTTTCTTTTATCCGAATAATTTTACAGAACAGCTTTAATTATGTCATGGAATTCAGTTACCTTTAAAGTTGGTGGTTTGGCATACATGATGGCAACACGTGCAAGTTGCTCTTTCAATGAGCATTGTTTTAGTTTTGTGTTCTAGGTGGAGCATGTCAAATTCTTTGATATGCTTTTATCTATCCAAATACCATGTGTGATGTTTTGGCTTATGATATTTCATGATTAAACATTTGTTTCAGAGGTCATTGCATAGACTTAGATTTTATTGGGGTTATGAATTGTTGAAGGCCTAATTTTTTCATCCGCTTTATTGATAGTCGTGGTGTTTACATCTACTAGTGGTTTGCTTAATGTTGCTTCATGAGAAGCGCTTAGATAAAATTGTTGCAATATTTCATTAAAGATTAGTCCGATGTACTTTCGTCGCATTGCAGTGTTCATTCTAATTTATTTGGAGGCGTTTATTGCGTTTTTCAACTACAGGAGGGAATTTGATTCAAGGTAGAGATTGTTGAAGTTGATCAGACAACGCATTACCTCATGCTAGATGTATCATAGCCGTGCCAAGGCCATGTGCCGGCTGTATCGACGTGAGTATCAACTTGCAAGAATCGACTTTAATTCGTTTCCTCTCCCGTGAGACTCGCTTTCTCTCACACTATATGTGCTTTGGTAGTCCATAGGAAGAGCAAAAGTCTCATTGTAATATCTTCTCATATATTAAATTTTATCTTCGTGTGTTCTCATGTTTTTGATCATCTATTTTACCAAGTATTATGTAACATAGTAGAAGTTCTGATAGTCATGTCGCCCTACCGCAGCCTTAGTATAGTTTCACCGCTCCGAGGTGAATGAAGAAATGGGCACAAGGAGCTCAGTAGCATGTAGCTTCCCATTCATGATATCTTCAGTGTCCTGGACAAAGCACCAAGCACATCCGGGTGCTCTCGGAAAAGGTTCGCCCAATTTTTCAAGCTTCGGGCACCGGAAGTACCTCTCGAATCGCGGAACTTCCGCTCTACAAGAGTTCCGTAGTTAAAACTCCGTACTTCCGCTTTTCCAAACAGAGCACATATTTATCTTTTAAAATTGATTTTCAAAGAATGCATGATCCTAACTTGATCCAATGGCACAAAAGTATGCTATCAAGCTACTTGCCATGATCCTCTTTGTGGTACGACATTTAGCCTATAATTCGGTCTTCCACCCTTTTCTCCTAAGACCAAAAAATGAAAAGAGGGTCCTAGTCTAAGTATACCTTTGCCTTGAGCCACCTTTTGATCTTCACGTTGATCCTTAGCATGCCTTGTTATCTACTTAAGGACTTAACTTTTAAATACTTGTCAAACATGTTAGTCCCATATTCCCATAAGTTTATTAATTACCAAAACCATTTTTAGGGGCCTAGATGCTTTCAAATTTAAAAGATGCTTGGGGAGGAGGCGTACTGAGGAGGCGGCATGCTCGAAGAGGAGTAGGTGCAAGCAAACCCTAGATCGAATATAAATAGGGTTAGCATTACAGATGGTCCTAAAGTAGAACCATCTATCATAAATGCACATCATAGATTGTTCCAATAAATAACCGTCTATGATAAATATAATGCAAATTCACATATATATATATGATACATTCCCATACACATGAATGCAAATTCACAAACACATGACACATTTTCATACACACACACACACACATATATATATATATATATATATATATATATATATATATATATATATATATATATATATATATATATATATATATATATATAGGAAAATTACATAAGGCACCATGGTGCCTAGGCACCAACATCCGACATACACATGTATGATTGATAATTTTTTTGAGTTTGGGTATGAAAATGTTTTATACCCTTGATATATTTATGGTAAGTAAGTTTTGAACTCAGTTCAAATTAGTTTGAACTACTTTTGAGTTCAATGCAACTACAAAGTGAGTATATACCATAAAAATAGTTCAAACTAATTTAAACTGGTTGAATTTAATTTTTCGGAGTTTGACATCTCAAATATACTTTTTATGGATATATGAAGATACCCACATCAAACGTGCTAATCTCAAGCAAATCAACGTATTGATATTGGTGCCTAGGCACCATGGTGTATGAAACACTCGTCCTATATATATATATATGACATATTCTCATATACATAAATGTAAATTCGTAACATATAACACATAAACATTTCATTTATCATTCCACATGCTCATTTCCTTTAAAAATTAGACCTTCATGATGATTGACTTGTATGTAGCGGCTTTCATCATGTTGTTCTATCTCAACCCTTATTGTGTTTCCAAAAGGAGACAACTCATCAAATTGATTGTATCTCTTCCTCTCGTCCATCACATTCTCAACTCGACAATCCTTCTTTTTCATGAGGAACGACGTGGCGCTTCTTATTTGCCTTGTTTGTTACATAGACGACTTGAACAACTTGGTTAACGTGAGTACGAATGGTTCATCTTTGTATCTAACATGTTCGAGGTCTATGGTAGTGATGCCGTAATTGTCGACTTCACCTGGAAGATGGACCCAACGGTACTAAAATAGAGGGATCTCGAAAAGCACGTAGTTAAGCTCCCAATCTCCTCTATGAACCCATAGCAGAGCTCCTCAATCCATCGGCATCGTAATGCATCAATATAGACACCGCTATTCTCGTTAGTGCTTTATATCCCGAGCTGTGTATAAAATGTGTACACTATTTATGTCATATCCGTGCTATTCTCATGATCAGAATGTTGTCCCTTTGCCAACCATATCAAGATATCACTTAATGAGTTCCTAGCAAGTTGCCCCTTCAACTATTGGTTGAATCAATCAAGCAGCTGCTCTCATGATCCAAACATCTGGTCGCTCCAAATTCTATTGCCAAAATATGTCCTTGTGCTGGTCGATATATGAAAACACTTTAGTTATGCATTACAAGACTCGTGAAATGAGCTTTAGTAGCATACACATCCATATCCTGAGTGATTTCTTTCCTTTGGATGGTCCCGATACTTTGAGTCTCCCCACATGGAGAGATCGAGGCACACCCCATCGTTTGACTTGAGCCATATAAACGACACGTAATCTCAATGACCACTTTGCTGCATAACCTTCATGATACCGCCTCCGATCGAGATTGATTCCGTACATAGAACTTGAAAACTCCCCAAAATTCAAAACCAAAATTTCTTTTATTTTTGCTGCATTTTGGTGAATTTCTGAAACTTTCCTTTGGGAAAGTCTCCCCGCCGCCGCGCCGCGCCAGTGCTTCCAGCCTCCTCTTCCGCTTTCTCCCGCCTTCCGGTGCCGTTTTCCCACTTCTGGGCCGGGCGCCTCGCCTCCCGCTCTCACGCTGCGCGCCTTGGCCAGGCCGCTGCGACCGCCGCTCGCTCGCTCGCGCTTCTGCGGGGACTCGCCAGCTTAACGCTAAGTGGTCTGGTTCAGAGCCTCTGGCGCCACGCCGCCGCACCTCTCGCTCCACCCCACCTGCTGCCCCGCCTCTCTTCTGCTGCGACGACGCCCCGTCGCTAAGCTCACCGCTCCCTCTCTCCCGTCGTGTCCCATTAACACTGCAGCAGCCTCACATCGCTTCCATCACTGGAGGAGACTGATCAACAGCCCCTCGCCTCCTCGTTGACCCTGAGCTCCCGCCTGCCTTCCTCTCAGAATATCCCAAATTTTCTTCGGAATTTTAAAATTATTTAAAGGTTAAAAAGTATTTTAAAAGGAAAGTCAAAAATTAAAATTCAATGCAAGGATGTGTTGAAATATTTTATTTGGGTTCCAAATATTTCAGAAGCTTCGTGAATTTTTCTGAAATTTTTGGAATTTATTTCATATTTTTCTGAGCTTTATGGAGTTATTTGGGCCTTTTCAAAATCAAAACCTTTTAAAATTTTAAAACCCTCCTCCTCTCTTCGCCGCCACGTGGACGGCCAGATGTCGCCCACGCCGCGCCCGCCCCGCCTCTCCCCGCTCGCCACTGGCCTGCCCATCCGACATCTCCCGCCACCACCCGACCACCTCGGCCGCCGACTACCGCTCCCCTCTCTCCTTCGTCGCCTCGCGGCCTCGCTCG